>PVKP010054432.1:0-11498 GCA_004027715.1 Plecturocebus donacophilus
CTGCCCTTAGCATTTTCTCCTTCATTTCAACCCTGGTGAATCTGACGATTATGTGCCTTGGGGTTGCTCTTCTTGAGGAATGTCTTTGTGGTGTTCTCTGTATTTCCTGGACTTGAATATTGGCCTACCTTGCTAGGTTGGGGAAGTTTTCCTGGATAATATCCTGAAGAGTATTTTCCAGCTTGGATTCATTCTCTTCATCACATTCAGGTACACCTATCAAATGTAGATTAGGTCTTTTCACATAGTCCCATATTTCTTGGAGACTTTGTTCTTTCCTTTTTACCCTTTTTTTCCTAATCTTGCCTTCTTGTTTTATTTCATTGAGTTGATCTTTGACCTCTGATATCCTTCTTCTGCTTGGTCAATTTGGCTGTTGAAACTTGTGCATGCTTAACGAAGTTCTCGTGTTGTGTTTTTCAGCTCCATCAGTTCACTTATATTCTTCTCTAAGTTGTCCATTCTTGTTAGCATTTTGTTAAATCTTCCTTCAAGGTTCTTAGTTTCTTTGCATTGGGTTAGAACATGATCTTTTAGCTCACAGAAGTTTCTTATTATCCACCTTCTGAAGCCTGATTCTGTCAGTTCATCACATTCAGTCTCCCTCAGGCCTTGTTCCCTTGCTAATGAGGAGCTGGGATCCCCTGTAGGAGGAGAAGCATTCTGATTTCGGGTGTTTTCAGCCTTTTTGCACTGGTTTCTTCCCATTTTTGTGGATTTATCCACCTGTTGTCTTTGTAATTGTCGATTTTCAGATTGGGTCTCTCAGTGGATGTCTGGCTTGTTGGTGATGAAGTTTCATCTGTTTCTTAGTTTTCTTTCAGTGGATGCCCGTTCCCCACAGAGCTGGACTTTCCCGGGTTCGGCTGTGCTTGCTGTGAAACTCTCAGTCCTCAGTGCTTCCAATTGCTATTCTCCTTGTGGGGATGGGACCAGCTGAGCCTGACTAAATGGGCACCCAGTCACATATACTCTGCACCGAGAAGCGCCGTGCCAGGGCACCGGCAAAACAGCTGCCCTGGCCAAAAGACTCTCGCTGATGACCCGTGTGGCTCCCCCGCCGGGAATCTCCCAGTCTGTGGGCAACAAAAGTTCATCTGAAATTGCAGCATCCACTCACTCTCTGTGCTTTCACTGGGAGCTACAATCCTGAGCTGCTGCTAATTGACCATCTTGGATCTCTCTCCTCCACCACTAAATACAATTCTCTACCTCCACTATCCTTCAAGTGTTCATGCACCCTCATGTTTCTTGAACTCTGGACAAGAGCTCAGGACCCACTGAGTTCAAGTGCCCAAAAAAGGCTGTCATACTGGCCCTTTGCCCTTGCTAGTGAAGGACAGCTGTTCCACGCAATAATGCAAGGAGCCCACTAAGCTAATAACACACCACTGTCCACAGATGGCAGAGCTAAGAGAGCATTATAACATGCCTCTGGGACTTTGGGGATCACAGGCACCCTCACCTGGGCACTGTCACAGGGCCCACATGGAGCCTGCTCCTGGCAGCACCCAAGCAGCCAGCTAGGTCCCACACTCACGTGCTCCCTCTCCAAAAGGTTGAGCATGTCAGGCCGGATAAATGGGACACCTCTGTCACAAGTCCAATGAAAAGGTCAAGAAAAAAATCCTACATCAACAGGGCTGTAAAATTGAGAAAAAGAGAGTGCAAAAATGGACAAAATGTGCCTTATTTTTTTTCTTTTATATGTTCTTCTTTTACATTTCTTTACATATTCAGCACCAGGATACTGTGGCCCCATGTTGGCTCTGAAAACATGTTAAGAAGCCTGACTATACCTAAAGCCAAACTTGCCAGTCTGTTCATCAAATAGCTCTATAATTATAATTATAGGTATAAACAGATTTTGTACCTGAGTGCAATTGAATGACCAAATGTACATTTCAAAATAGTAATGTGGTAGACTGAAGCATGGTCATCAATGCCTTTCCTTTGCATTGATGATGCAACTTGATGAGTAACCAATTTGGCCACTCTACATTGCAATAATACTAGCTTGCTGCAATTTAATTACTGTTCTAAAGAGAAAATATCTGAGTTGGTAGTCTGGAAGTATTGCTTTGTGAATTAATTTAGGTATAAGCTTTTTCTTTCCGTATTTATAGTATTTAAATATACATTGAAATGGATGATTATTTGATCTATCTGTTGAATGACTCTTGTAATGACAACCATGTGTCTTTGTTTTTTGTATATCTGTAGAGTTATACGCTGGGTGACTATGTTAGTGTTGACATCCTAGCCTGTTAACTGATGGTTACTTACTACATGGCAGTGTCTGTTTCAAAATTTAAATCCCCATTAAATTTAACCATCAGTTGAGTAAAAACCAAATTTAACTCATGAAAACTAAAGATGTAAGACATAATTTAGTCAAAAGCCTCTGGCAACTCCTTCTCAAAATTTACTATGTTTAATACATGCCAGACCGTGATCAGAATTAATGGATCATCAAAGGAAAACAAGTAAGCACATTTACAGAAAGATGTTTGGGAGTCAGAGTAAGGCAGTGACTAGTTCTGGTCCAATAGATTAAGAAAAGGTTAGAATTTCCAGAATTAAAAATACAGATCAATCATTCCAGCATTCTGCTGTTTCCAAAAGCTAAGACATACACAGCTGTGTATATGCTAATTTTTAAGGAAATTTTAAATATAACAAAGATATAAAAGCATGCATGAATCATAATGATATAGCATGACAAACGTCACCAACAATGTACCTACATGAAGAAACAAAACTTTACCATTGCTCCACAAGCTGCCTGGGTGCCCCGTCATTATCACCCAACCCTGGGAGTAGCCATATCCTGACTTCTAACACTGTAAATTCATTGTGCATGTTTTGTTGACAATTTCAAGGTTATTTGGTGGGAACTTCATTTTGTTTAATGTTGCTAGGTGTAAAGTTCTATTGTGAGCAGTGAAGAGATTGATAGATATTCTAACATTTCAGAAAACTGTGATTTTGGAAAAGTATTATAACCAAAATTTATGCTTCTATTGACATATGATATATACTAAAAGATATTCATAGAAACGTAACTGGAAGAAAGGAAAGCTATTCATCTTCCTTCCAGTCACTGTCTCAGATTAGCACTGTATGTATTGAATTGGTAAAGAATTGGTGCTAAAGTATCAGATACGACTTTAACTATTAACTCTCTCTTGCTAGGAATTTGATTCTGAACAAATAAATCTGATTATTAAAGTATTCCTTTATAATTGATATGATGCTAGAAATTAATTCACAATGTTTTATATACATTAAAAATATCAGAAATATTTGTCTCGCATCCTGGCACATAGTAAGATCTCAATAGATTATAATTATGATCTATGTCCTTTGGAAAGTTTCATTTCTCAGAAGCCATTTTAAAAGTATAATATAAAATATAGAAAAGCTTTATGCACACATTTCTCATAGTAATAATCTTTGTAACAAAAAAGCAGTGGATACATTAGATAGGTTTATTCATTATAAAAAAGAAAATTGGCTGGACATATATGCCTTAAATATGCAAAACATCTTATGAAAATATTGCTAAATAAAAATGGTTTGAATGGAATATATTCCTCCCTATGATATTCTAACATTGAGCAAGCAATGGAACATGAGTCTTTTTCTAATTAGCACTGATAATCCTTCTGACTTTTGTTTACTATTTTAAAATATTATTTTAGAGTAAATAAGTCACTTATTTTTAAATGATTAGGACCATTATAGTCTTTTGGGCAAAAACTATAGGCAACTTTAATGAAATATGCAGTTTTAAGAATGTTAATTTATTCTTGGTCATGGTAAATGAGAACTAGGTTTGCAACTCTGTGCTATATCAGTCTCATGGGTATGCAGAGGAGGTTCAGGAACTAATAAAGATTATTTGTTTTAAGTGAAAATAATTTTATTAAAAATCCTTGGAAGATCTTAAGATTTTTATCAATATTACCTACTTTTGCTCATAGTTAGAATTAGTAATGTATGTAAATAAGTTCATATAAATGCCTACACACACACACACACACACACACACACACACACACACACACACACACATGAATGAAGTGGGTTGCAAAGAAAGTTTAAATACAGTATTTTTCTAGGTAAGTAACCATACATGGTAATATAGCATTATAATACTTTCATTATACTTTAAGTATATGTTCGAATAATTTCTCAACATACTCAGTTCAAATAAATTAGCAATTCCATTCTAAAATAGAAGTAGTAGCACCAAGAGGAGGAATAGAATGAAGATTTTAGTTGCGATAAATGACTAAGAACATTTCAATTTTCTATTTATAAATAAGCATCGATTAGACCAGTATGCATACTTACCAAGATGCTTGCATTTCATGTCAGAGATTTTTATGTTGATTCCTAACTTTGTGCTCACTTTTATAAAAAAATGGAACACAAAATTTTTAGTTAGGTTACACTTTTCTACTTGTGAAGGATTTAAAAAAAATTTTCTTTATAATCCTCCACGCTTTATTTAAAATTTCCTTTATAATCCTGACAGTGTTGTTATCTAATAGAAAGTTGTTTCTGTGTTATTAGGCTGGACTTTAAGGATTATACTGGGCCAGGTGTAGTAGCTCACGCCTGTAATCCCAGCACTTTGGGAGGCCAAGGTGGGTGGATCACCTGAGGTTGTGAGTTTGAGACCAGCCTACTAACATGGAGAAACCCTGTCTCTAGTAAAAATACAAAACTTAGCTGGGTGTGGTGGTGCACGCCTATAATCCCAGCTACTTGGGAGGCTGAGGCAGAAGAATCACTTGAACCCAGGAGGAGGAGGTTGTGGTGAGCCGAGATTGCTCCATTGTACTCCGGCCTGGGCAACAAGAGTGAAATGTCATCTCCAAAAAAAAAAAAAAAATTATACTGAAAAATTCCTTAGTTGTACATATTGGTCAAGCACAAAAGCTGAGAGTTCACAATTAAAATAGGAGCAAACAATGATTTTTGTTTTTGACCAATGATTCACTCATTCTTCCAGCAGATATTAAATGACCATCACATTATACAAGCTCCTGGACTAGATAAGTTGATACAAACTAAGGCAATCAGCCTTCCATCTTTGGCTAGCTAAGCCTTGGACTGTTTTTCTATAAGATACCTAAAACCATTGCTTAGTGATTTAATGAGGCAGAGGCTAAATTACTGCCTATATGTACTAATGAAAGCCTGCCTTCACAGTTGACTAGAAGGCCATTTGCAGGTCAATCTATTTTAGTTGTTTAAATGAAAAACTTATATACAACTGATTGTGTAGCCACTGTATGTAAAGACAAAAATAAGATTTAAAAATCTCAAAGGTTGACTCTGAATGTGATGTGTCGTCTTCTTAGGGAAATCCTTCATTTCTTATTAGTTTTCGTGCATTGTTACCAGTCAGGCTTTCTAGAATGCATATATTTTTCTCCCTTACTCCAAAATCCTTGGAACTGAAATAAAATATATTCTTGGAAAATTTATTTATATGATTTTTTAAGACAATGTTTGTAGTAAATACTTTTACTAAGATTTTTATATATTGACAACAACAACAAAAGAATATACCACACCACTTTTTAAAACAAAAAGAAGAAAATGGAGGTCTGTGTTAGTTTGATAAATGCATTGTGTATTTCAGAGATTTTGTGTCATATTATTCATATGAATTGTAACTAAAAGTGATATCTAGATTCTCTTCACTCTTTAATAACATATAGTTTTTTTAATTGTCACATGTAAATAGGTACTTCAAGATAATATGATTAGAAATAAAAGAGAAATTTCGTCTTATGACAATGTTATTTAGGTTGATTACATAAATTTATATGCTTTTTCAAAAATGATATTCTGTCTACCTAATCATTCACAACATAAAAATATCAAAAATGATCAAAATGTCATAAAAATCAAATGATTAAATATTCCTGGCTGATTAAAGGCTTAGAATTCTAAACGTGAGAACAGACGTAAAGAGCCAAAGTCTATCCTTATATAATTTTAGAGAAGTGACAATATTATGTCAAAATTTTCAAAGACTCTCTTGTTGTTATAAATATTAGAACAATTGGGGTACATCAGATAGAAATTCAAAATCTGAAATATTTGTAATGTAATCCTCAAGTTATCATAGTATTCTGTGTCTTTGTGTAAAAAAGACATGTGGATTAATAAGTTCAACAGTTTAAACATAAAACTTTAGTAAAATCCTTGTGCAATATATTTTAAAATGAGTATTTCTGTAGGGTTTTCTATTTTATGAGCTTTGGTAATAACATGTAATCTAGAGTATCAGCATTACTTTCTACAGTTATTATTTCTTTTATAACTACTAATGCTACTTCTGAGACAATTCTTAACATTCTGCTCTCTAGAGGCCAATAAGTATAGGCTTGACAGTTCTATCTAATTCAGAATAATCCAGTTTAATTTTTTATTTATAAATGTCAATGCTATTAAACAGCAGGAAGATGGGGAAGTAATATTATAGCCTTACCAATGCTAAAGAAATACATAATACTAAATTATTAACGTAGGAGTAACTCATCTATATCTGTAATTTTGGTTTTGCCATTAGATATTTAAATATATATTAACATTTTCCTACTTTCAGTCAATCTAAATTATAGCAGAATATTTCTGAAGAATAAGAATATTTGACCTTCTTTCCTAAAAATATTTACATTGCCACTTTAGAATTAATAGGACTGTACACAATTTGGTATGCTGGATCAGCCAGGACAGATCAGAGTTTGCTGCACTAACGAGCAAGCCCAAAATCTTAGTAGATTAAAATAACTGTGTACTTTTTACTTCTTATGATATATTTCTAAAGTTGGTCATTAGAGGAACTCAGCTTACTGTGGCCTCTTAATGACACAAGATGACAGATGTTCTATCTTAATATGTCTCTCAGATCATAGTGGCAGGAAAAGAATAAAGTAGAAGGCAGTTCAATACTACAGTCTTGATATAATACCTTTCACTTCTACACATGAACCATTATTTAGAACTAACTGTAATTCTATTCACCTTCAAACATGGCTGAGAAAATTCTTCCATGTATCGGGAAGGAGAGGAAAATAAGTTATAGATAAACATTGGAAGTGCCTATTACATTTACAAGTGTCAACTTGAAGTCACTCTCTATTTTTTTACACATACAAATGGAACTTTCCAATTTGCAAGCATGCTTTTCTTTCATTGGTTTGCTTTTCAGAATTGGCGCCAATGTAGATTTAAGGTTTTTGAGCCAAATACCTGTTCTTTTTTTAAAAAATGATTACTTAGTACTTTTTATATGCCAGACTCCATCTTGTCATAAAATACATTTCCTGTTGTTCTGCAATATAAGTAAATGTGCAATATTCCCATGGATTTTCTTTCTCAAATTTCTAGCTTCATATTACGTTTTGCACAAACATGCCAGTAATTCCTAACAGCTATATAAAATTGACTGCTATAGGAATCTTGAAATATCTACATTTACAATAATTAAAACATAGGATTGAAATATAAATATTCTTTTCTATTTGGGTTGAAATGTGAAATAATAAAATGTAAAACAAAGTCCAAGAGAATCGACTCAACATGAATTTTCCTTTATTTAATATCATTCGTATTTTAAGTCCTCATTGATGGTCCTTTTCCAACAGTCCACTAGTATCCTAGAGAAGATTTGCAAGTGGATTTTATAATTTAGGTCCATGTTTCAGATTTTATAATTTAGGCCCATGCTTTATAATTTAGGTCCATGTTTCAGAAATTGACTATTTAATGGAGAATTGAAGTGTTTAAGATTACTACATGAATGATGTCCTCCAGATTGCTGAAAGTTAAAAGTTTTGGTTTAAAGGAAGACTGATATTCAGAAGAAGGCATTCTTTTTCTGTTTGAATAGTACTTAAATTATATAGCTTCATTCAGATGAAAAGATTAGCCAGAAAATTCTTACAGATTTTAAAATTCCTCCTCTTTCATATTCTGCAGAAATTCCATTAATCCATTGGTACTTTTGTGCATTCTTTTATCTATTCTTCAACAAGCAAGTATCACCTGAGCTGAGTGTGTAATAAATGACAGATGATACTGTAAGGCCAGTTGCCTTGCTGGGAGCTCGGATGCCCTCCCCACACCCACCCACCCCCCGCCTCCTTTTTTCCCTTTTACAAGCCCCGAGCAAGCTCAGACATGCTCAGGCATGTTCCCTTCTCCCTTGCTTGCACAGCCTGGTTTTTTCTTAAAGAGCCCAGCATGCAAACAAGATGCTGCAACCATAGCTTCTTAATAACCAATAGCAGTTAAGCGCTAACAACCAATAGCAGCTAAGCTTTAACAACCAATAGCAGTCGAGTCTTAACAATCAATAGCAGGTAAGTAATTCCAACCAACAACAAGCCAAGTCCTAGGTCAAGGCTTGTAACTTACCCAATAGCAGTCTTGCTCTCCCACAACCAATCGAGCTGTTTCACTCCCTATAAAAACCCCTGGTCTAAAAATAGACTTTCTAAAAATAGCCCAAGCCACTCCCTATAAAACCCCCTGTCTGAGAGAAGTCAGTGCGACTTCTCCGGCCCCTCCTGTCTGGACCGCAGAACCTCACCCGGGAGCCTGAATAAATTCCCTTGCATTGGATTATCTTGGTGCTGGCCTCAGTTTCTTCGTTTTATCCTTGGAAAGAAACCTTACAGATACATCAGGTACAAGTGATACAGAAAAAAAAAATGCAGCTCTTGTCTAAAGAAACTCACTTTTTGGGGAGTCTGGATATAAGATAGTAAATTTCAGTATGGATGAGAGCAGGGTTTCTGGAGTCATAGGGACATGCTTCAGTCAAACCCCTCTTTGATTAATCAATTACTAGTTATGTGACTTTGGGGGAAAATTTTTCTTATAAATTACCTGTAGATTATAGCAGGTTGTTTAGATTAAATTAGATAATGATATAGTTGTCAGAATTATCACACTGTTGAAGTTGATATATGGTAGTTATTATAGATGTATTTTTTTTAATTCTGAGAATTGTTACGAAAGAAGGGCTGATGAGAGGCAATTATTCAGTCTGACACTTGGAGAGAATGGGTTGGCTAGGCACGTACATAAACCCAACAGTTGGGTTAAAGTTTGAAATACGTGGAGAATTCAGTAAATATTTACTGAGAGTTGCTGTGTGACGGGCAGCATGCTAGAATCTTTGGTGATAAACACAAAAGCCTATTTCTGTCTTTAAAGGAGCTTAGAATCTTAGTCGGTGAAATAGATAAGAAAGTAATAAATATTTCATGTTATGGCTATTCAATAGAAGTTTATGAAGATAATTAGTAGCATATAAAATAATAACTAAAATCTAGCAGGCCACCAGTTTCAAGAGGACCAGCAGAAAGGCTATTGCAATAATTTAGGTTAGATTATGAATGGCTTGAACCGTAATAATGGCAGGGCCCATGGAGATAAGGAACAGAAGCAAGATATAGTCAGGGTTAGGACAGATGAGTCATTACATGTCAGGGGAGAAGAGCGATTCCAAGGTTAGTCATAGGGCTCCAGTGGGGGCAATGATAAATCAACACTCAAAAACAAGAGAGCTAAATGGAAGAATCAAATATTTTGAGTAGTTTATATGTTGAAATCACTTAGTGCCATATCCACCCCTGATCTCTCCTTTTTCATTATTCCAGCATATTCTTGTTTGCTTTTGCTTTGGAATACCTGCATATATGAGTGGTTTTCACTTCATTGCCTACATTACCTTTGGTCTAAGGTAAATATAGAAATATGTGTGGTCTGAGGATTACAGACCCCACCAGGAATAATGACATGTTAGGTGTTTTAAATATTTGGTCCTGAACTTTTCTTTGGGATCTATAAAATATTTCCTTATTATGGGTATCAACATTTGAAGTAAAACAAAATCAGTATTACATGTGAAAGTGATATTACACACACACGAAAAACTACTGGAAAGAAGTCAAAGTGCCTTGGGAGTTGAAGGATAGAGTGCCAGAGATCTCAGATGCCTTTCTCTCAGCAATCTGGAAAGTGCCTTTGGGAGAATGGTCTCCTCTTGAGGTGTGGAAGACTCTGTCTGCCCTAAGAGTTACCTTCCTTGGAGCTAAATGGTCCCTTTACATGGTGATTTCTTTTTTCATGCGGAAAGTTTATCTCACTCACAGAGGAATGGGCAGACATTTCTTCCCAACTGGAAGTACATAAGCTCAGTGTGAACAGCTGTTGTAACAACTTTGGGTGAAAATTTTGTTCTGTAGAAAACCACCTTGAACATACATGGTCACATTGTTTCCATCTGTTGGTCTGGCTGAGTGCCTCGTCACTTGTTGGTCAGACTTTAGGATGCACAATGTCTCAGTCAACAAGTTTCAGGTCCTTTCCCATGACAGCACTGCCCTCTGGGTGTGGTATGCTCCTTTACCACAGATGAGCTGCAAATGGATACATGAGATTTAAATCCCTCTTCTTACAAGCTCATCCAACAAAAAAAGAAATCAAAATTTTATAGACATTGTTTCTCAAAGGCCAGAGTATTTCAAGTCTGCTGTTGGTTTGTGTTTTTTTCTTTTATTCTACTTTCTTCATAGATGAGACCAGGTCAGCATAGCATGCTATGATCGCATATATTAATCACTGCATGCTGATGTTTTATTTGGTTTTCATAAAGAATAGTTTCATTTCAGTTTCCCCCTCTATACAAAGAAAGCCAAGTAAGATAAAGTATAAGAATATGACAATTTTTTCCAGATTTTAATTTCTTTTCTATTTTTAATCCACTTTTTCCTTTATTTTTCTTTAATTTTAGCCATTTCTTGACTCACAGATTTACTTTTTTGTAATATGATTCCAGTTTACTTTTTCCCATCCATGATACTGGATTCAGTCATTCTTTGTAGGTGCTGACTGTTTTTGGTTTGCCCTCAAGTCTGAAATCTCTCCAGTGTATTCCTCTAATTATTTCCTTCTTTCTTAATTCAGATTTCCAGTTTGCCCTGTCCCTGATCCCTGTTCATCTTCCAGAAGTTCGAATTCTTCACATTCTTGGCCCTTTTGAGACTGGTCTCTTCACTTTCTACTAAGTATGAAAGGAAATATGGTTTATCATCCTCTAATTCTTTTCTTCTGCTCTTCTGATGAGCAGGTTTTATTTGACACTAGGACAGCAGAGAGACTAGGGCCAAAAGGGAATATAACTCTAAGCAGGGAAATGTCTTTGCAGTACATAAAAACACATAATGTCCTTTTTGTAAACCTGTGTAGTGGAGAGGCTGCTGTTTGTAAATCACTGTCATCTGAGGGCTCTGAACAATCATGAGAACCTCAGACCAGAGAAGCTCAGGTTTAAGATATTTGTAACATGCATGATGAGGTGTTTTGGTTTTTTGGTGTTATTTCAGTAGTTTTTGGGGAACAGGTGGAGTTTGATTATTCCCTCTGCTCTCCTCTCCTCTCCCCTCCCCTCCTCACCCCTC
>PVKP010054433.1:0-11495 GCA_004027715.1 Plecturocebus donacophilus
GAATCTACATCAACTAATGGGCAAAACAGCCAGTTAGCATTACCAGAAGCTGTGATTTTCGTCTCTGATAAAACAGACTTTAAAACAACAAAGAACACAAGAAACAAAGAGGGACATTACATGGTGGTGAAAGGATCAATGCAACAAGAAGAGCTAACGATCCTAAATATATATGCACCCATTACAGGAGCACCCAGATGCATAGGGCAAGTTCTTAATGACTTACAAAGAGACTTAGACTCCCACACAATAATAGTGGGAGACTTTAACACTACACTGTCAATATTAGACACATCAACAAGATAGAAAATTAACAAGGATATCCAGGACTTGAACTCACACCTGGAACAAGTAAACTTAACAAATATTTACAGAACTCTCCACCCCAAATCCACAAAACAAACATTTTTCTCAGTATCACATTACACCTATTTTAAAAGTGACCACATAATTGGAAGTAAATCACTCATCAGCAATGGCATAGCATCTCACAGGTTTAAATAAGATATTGGTTGGCTGCGTGTTTGTTATTTTCATCCCCTATTCCTTCCTGTCTCCATTGTTAAGCACAATTATTGGCATAAAAGAGGTTTTTAATATCCATTTTTAGACTGCATTCTACCCTGGGCAATAGAACAAGAATTCCGTTCTCTCTCCCTCTCTCTTTTCCTCTTTCTTTCTCTCTCTCATTCTTTTTCTTTCTTTCTTTTGCTCTTTCTTTCTTTCTTCTTTTCTTTTTCTTTCTTTTAAAAAAAAAAGTAAAAAAAAAAAAAGAAACCACCTGACCATCACCTGATGGTTGCCTGACATTCCAGGTGTGGGGAGGGGGTCCTGCTCACATCCGCTTAACTATCTACTGGGACCCTTCTCCAGCAGCAGCACGTAATACCATTCAGGTGAGACCAGGTTACACTGAGCACTGGGTCTCCAGGCTGGGGTGGGGTGATAGCGGAGCTCCAGGGGAGGCCCAGAAGGGCAACACCATACCTGGAGAGCAAAGAAACAGCTCCTAGTCCCATTTCTCATCTTGGGACTTGAGGGATGAACTAAGGGCTGGCTGCTTATTTACAAGCTGAAACTGCTCTGGCAAAATTATAACTGAGGAAATGATAACAATGAAAGAAATCAGACCTAACTGACTCCATCTTGCTTCTAACTTTAAGCTGCCCTTGTTCATTCCTGGTCATAGACTGAGCTAACTTTGAGAAGGAATTCAGTTCATAATTTGACTTTGAAACAAAATTGATAATAGCCCTTTCCCAAAAAGACCCCCTTCTTGCCTGGGAACCAGTCTGCCTTTGCAGGACTAACAAATTTGCTACAGGATTAGAAATTACAGTTTAGGGGTAATTTGCAGGCTCTGGCTCCAAGAGTCCGAGCCTCCCCAGATTGTAAAACCTAAGATCGGTGCTTGAGATATTTTGCAGACCCTGCACTTGATGGATCAGCTGACACCACCCAGACCAGTAATCTGGCTCAACCAGTTTTGCCATCCCACCCAGGAACAGAAACGGCAAGGAAAACTCACTTCGACCTCCTATGATTCCATCTCCAACCTGTCCAGTCAGCACTCCCCACTTCCCAATCTTCCACCTGTCAAATTATCTTTAAAAACTCTGATCCCTGAATGCTTGGAGAGACTGATCTGAGTAACAATAAAACTCCAGTATCCCACACAGCAGGCTCTGTGTGAATTACTCTTTCTCCATTGCAATTCCCCAGTCTTGATAAATGGGCTCTATGTAGGCAGTGGGCAAGGTGAATCCTTTGGTCAGTTACAAAGTCTCAAATTTCTTTAGGACCAACAATTGAAATTTCTTCCTAAAGTCAGAAATTCCAGAAGTGGAAGCAGTGAGAAGGTCATCACCTGTAAGAACCACACTGGCCTCATCTTGCCCTCCAGTTCCCTCCAGAGCTTTCCAACACCTGGGCACTGTGAGAGCAAGTTGATCTCTGTCTCCTGAACACAGCACTGCCTGGGGAACCTTTCCTTTTGGACTGAGTGAAAATGAGTCTTTCGGTAGCTTTCTTTCATCGGAATTACTGTCCCTTTCTCAGAGGCCTCCACCACAACCTTGCTATGTGACCTTGGGCAGCTGACCTTTTCTTTCTGTGTCCACATTTTCTCTGCCTGTCTCATGGGATTTCTAGCAAGATCAAATGTAATTACTATGTGAGAGCACTTTGGCCAGGTAGACTGGACATGTGGATCATGGTGGTTATTGGTGTGATTTGTGTTATGTTTTAGCTCCCTCTAACCATGGTTCTCCTGTGCTCTGCCAGCAGCAGAGCACTATACTTTGGACTATAAGGAAAAGATCTTATATTCCAGCACCCAGCTGTCCCTGTGTGAGCCACTCATTGTTCTGATCTCCTCAAAAAAGAGGGAGTGAAAACAAATTGAGGTCTAAAACAAATTTTAGACCACACCCCCAAACACAGCCCTAATAAATAACATACATTCAAGTTTTCAGAAAACAAATTAAATCACGTCCACGTATTTCATTAAAAACTACCCCCTGGTGTGTCCAGAGCTTTTCAGCAGGGGTGTTTGCAAACCTGAAACCAGCCATCAGAGCCACTGAAATTCTAGCTGGTGCCTGTATCAAGGAGTAAAAAGACCTTTATTCTCTGTGTTTAGGTTTAGTGCCTGGGGTTCTGCAGATGAAACAGAGAAAACACAGATTAGCAAAAGGAAAAGGTTTCTTTCATATGCATATGGAAGACGCTCACAGAAATGAAGAAACAATCCAATGGGGTTCTCATAACTGGAGGCTTTTATATCATTTTAACAAAGAAAAATAAATTCGTAAAGAAGTGAGAGGATAAAGACAAAGAGTTTGAAGTCGTTATGAGTAGCAAATTGTGGGAAGGTAGATACATGGAGGAAACAAATGGAATAAAAGGGATATTTTAGAAAGATTTGGTATGCTGGTTCCTCTCAGACTCCAGCGATTAAGAGTCTAACCTCTCTGCCCTTCCTAGTATGAGAGAGGGAAAAATGTCCTCACAAAGGAACATTTATGCCCTGCCTTTAGGCAAAGAGGAGGAGGATAGAGAGCTTTTTACTGTCTGCTGTTTTTTTAGTTGCCTTCAGCTCAAAATAATTCTTATGCCAAACTGGCATATTTGGGGGTGGCCTATTCTGATCCCCTTCACTTGCATAATTGTAACAACAGCATCTTCTGAGCCATTTGTACTTCTGGTATTTCCCTCTCATTGTCCTTTGGTCATTCATGCTGAGACTGAAAATTATACAAAAGTTTTGCTGGCCGCAGTTAAGAACCTCCATCTCTCTAATCAAAGGGTCAAAACCCATCTCTACCTGTGAAGATCCTACTTGTGTGTAAAGGGATTATTTTTTTAAGGCAGTAAGTAGTTTAATGAGTACAGAATCATTGGTTTGGAAGTGTATGATGCCTAGCCACAAATTGACTTTCATCAATCCTTAGTTTTGTTTTGTTTTGTTTTGAGATGGAGTCTCACTCTGTCATCCAGGTTGGAGTGCATTGGCATGATCTCAGCTTACTGCAAGCTCCACCTCCCAAGTTCAAGAGATTTTCCTGCCTCAGCCTCCTGAGTAGCTGAAATTACAGGTGCCTGCCACCCCACCCAGTTAATTTTTGTATTTTTTTAGTAGAGACAGGGTTTCACCATGTTGGTCAGGCTGGTCTTGAATTCCTGACCTCAGGTGATCCGCTGCCTCAGCCTCCCAAAGTGCTGGCATTACAGGTGTGAGCCACTGCACCCGACCATCAGTCATTATTAAATGCCTTCTAAATCCCAGGGCCTGTTCAATGTGCTAGAAAAAAAAGATAAATCAAGTACAATCCCTGCCCTCAGGGAGCTTTTCCTCTTAGGGGTCTTAAATAGTTTGGCTACTTCCCCACCCAAATCTCATCTTGAATTGTAGTTCTCATAATTCCCACATGTCATGGGAGGGACCAGGTGGAGATAATTGAGTTAAGGGGGGTTCCCCCATCCTGCTCTTGTGATAGTGAGTTCTCACAAGGTCTGATGGTTTTATAAGGGGCTTTTCTCTTTTTGCTCGGTACTTCTTCTTGCTGCCACGATGTGAAGAAAGACTTGTTTGCCTCCCCTTCTACCATGATTGTAAGTTTCCTGAGGTCTCCCCAGCCATGCTGAACTGTGAGTCAATTAAACCTCTTTCCTTTATAAATTATCCAGTCTCAGATATGTCCTTACAGCAGTGTGAGAATGGACTAATACAGTAAATTGGTACCACAGGAGTCAGGTGCTGCTAAAAGAATACCCAAAAATGTGGAAGCAACTTTGAAACTGGGCAAAAGACAGAGGTTGGAACAGTTTAGAAGGCTCATGAGAAGACAAAAAAATGTGGGAATGTTTGGAACTTCCTAGAGACTTGGAAAGCTCAGAAGACAGGAAGATGTGGGAAAGTTTGGAACTTCCTAGAGAGGTCTTGCATGGCTTTGAGCTGAAGGTGACATAGACAATGAAGTCCAGGCTGAGGTAATCTCAGATGGAGATGAGGAGCTTGTTGGGAACTAGAGTAAAGGTGACACTTGCTATGATTTAGCAAAGAGACTGACTGCATTTTTCTTCTGTCCCAGAGATCTGTGGAACTTTGAACTTAAGAGAGATGATTTAGGATATCTGGTGGAAAAAAATTCTAAGTGGCAGTGTTCAAGAGGAAGTGAAGCATTAAAGTTTGAAAAATTTGCAACCTGACAATGCAATAGAAAAGGAAACTCCCTTTTCTGGGTAGAAATTCAAGTCCACTGAAGAAATTTGCATAAGTAACAAGGAGCTGAAAGTTAATCATGAGACAATGGGGAAAATGTCTCCAGCGCATGTCAGAGACCTTCATAGCAGCCCTTCCCATCACAGGCTGGAGGCCTAAGAGTAAAAAATGGTTTCCTGGGCTAGGCCCAGGATCTCCTTGTTCTATGCAGCCTCAGGACATGGTGCCCTGAGTCCCAGCTGCTTCAGCTCCAGCCATGACTAAAAGGGGCCAACATACAGCTCAAGCCATTGCTTCAGTGGGTGGAAGCCCCAAGCCTTTGTGGTATACACATGGCATTGGGCCTGTGGGTGCATAGAAGTCAATAACTGAGGTTTGGAAACCTCCACCTAGATTTCAGAGGATGTGTAGAAACACTTGGATATCCAGGCAGAAGTTTGCTGCAGGGACAGGGCCATTGTGGAGAACCTCTGCTAGGGCAGTGTGGACGGGAAATGGGGTTGGAGCCCCAACAAAGAGTCCCCACTGGGGCACTGACTAGTGGAGCTGTGAGAAGAGAGCCATCCTCTAGACCCCAGAATGGTAGATCCACTGACAGCTTGCACTCAATACCAGCCATGAAAGCAGGTGCGAGGGGGACTGTACCCTGCAAAACCACAGGGGCAGAGCTGCCTGAGGCTGTGGGAGCCCACCTCTTGCATCAGCATGCACTGGATGTGAGACATGGAGTCAAAGGAGATCATTTTGGAACTTTAAGGTTTAATGACTGCCCTATTGGATTTAGGACTTGCATGCCTCCTGTAGCCTGTTTGTTTTGTCCAATTCTCCCCTTTGGAATAGGTGTATTTACTTAATGCCTGTACTTCCATTGTATCTAAAAAGTAACTAACTTGCTTTTGATTTTACAGGCTCATAGGCAGAAGAGACTTGCCTTGTCTCAGATGAGACTTTGGACTTGGACTATTGAGTTGAGGCTGGAATGAGTTAAGACCTTGGGGTACTGTTGGAAGGGCATGATTGTGTTCTGAATTGTGAGGACATGAGATTTGGGAAGGACCAGGGGTGGAATGATATGATTTGGCTGTGTCCCCACCCAAATCTCATCCTAACTTGTAGTTCCCATAATCCCCATGTATCATGGGAGGGACAAGGTGGAGATAGTTGAATCATGGGGACAGTTTCCCCATCCTGTTCTTGTGATAGTGAGTTACTTCTCATGAGATCTGATCTTTTTATAAGGGGCTTCCCCCTTCGCTTGGCTCTCATTCTTCTCACTCTTTTCACCATGTGAAGGATGTGTTTGCTTCTCCTTCTGCCATAATTGTAAGTTTCCTGAGGCCTCCCCAGCCATGCTAAGCTGTGAGTCAAATAAACCTCTATTCTTTATAAATTACCCAGCCTTGGATATGTCCTTATAGCAGTGTGAGAATGGACTAATAGAGGGTCTCAGAATCTAAACTGTAAGTGCTCTGAAGAGCTGGAAGTGCTGTGATAGACTGAAATGTAGTATACAATGTGCATATAGGGAGGAAGAGGTCAGTTCTATCTGAGCAGGATGGGGCGGGATAGGGTAAATCAGAGAAATTGTTGTAAACAAGTGATGCTCAAGGCTGAGTTTTGAAAGAATGGGTATTCAATGGGTGTTTAAGGGCCTGGGGCGATAAAAGATTGCAATGGTTCCCTTTTCTCTCCATGGCTTGTACCACTTATCCAAGGCTCAGTCATTAGTCACGTCAAAACCCCTATTTGGGAATAATCTGGTTTCTTCATTCCTTGGCTCAGCAAAAGAGTCTAAACTTCAATTTGATGAGCTTTCAATGGCAGCAGCCACCTTCTCAATTGGAAATTATTGTTTTTGTGTTCCTATGACACTTTCTGAATTTCCTTCTCATAGGATTTACCTAGTATTATAACTGTTTATGTACTTATACTATCTGTAATGAGCTGTAAGTGTGATCAGAGCTTTGAAAGGAGAAGCCGAGTGTGATTTTTCAAGGTAAAGTAGGGAAACCAACATAGTGGGGATCCCAGGAAGGTGCATCAAATGGGTACATAATTCTTTTTTTTTTTTTTTTTTTTTTTTTTGAGACAGAGTTTCACTCTCTTACCCAGGCTGGAGTGAAGTGGCACAATCTTGGCTCACTGCAACCTCTGCCTCCAGGGTTCAAGGAATTCTCTCACCTCAGCTTCTTAAGTACCTGGGATTATAGGTACATGCCACCACATCCCGCTAATTTTTGTGTTTTTAGTAGAGATGGGATTTCACCATGTTGTTCAGGTTGGTCTCGAACTCCTGGCCTAATGATCTAGCCACCTAAGCCTCCCAAAGTGCTGGCATGACGATCATGCCCTGCTACATAATTCTGTATTGTTTAAATTAAGCTGGTAGCCAGGCATGGTGACTCACGCATGTAGTCCCAGCTACTCGGGAGACTGAGGCAGAAGAATCCAGGAGGTGGAGGTTGCAGTGAGCTGAAATTGTGCCACTGCACTCCAGCCTGGGTGACAGAGTGAGACTCCATCTCAAAAATCAAAAAGATAATTAATTAATTAATTAAGCTGGAAGACACTTGGCCCCATTCCTGTCTGGCTAGTTTTACTCCTTGGTATGCAAGGCTCCCATATTTACCCTCTAGTTCAAAATCCTATAAAATGCCTCTCTATATAAATTCACTGTACCAGAGATCAAAGCCCCAGTATCCATCTAGCCTTCTCTTTTCATTCGTCTCCTTCTCTGTCTTCTATAATAAAATACCAGCTGAGCGTGGTGGCTCATGCCTGTAATCCCAGCACTTTGGGAGGCTGAGACAGGCAGATCATGAGGTCAGGAGTTCGAGACTTGCCTGGCCAACATAGTGAAAACCCCGTTTCTACTAAAAATACAAAAATTAGCTGGGCATGAAGGCACACGCCTGTAGTCCCAGCTACTCAGGAGGCTGAAGCAGGGAAATCACTTGAACCCAGGAGGCGGAGGTTGTGGTGAGCCGAGATCGTGCCACTGTACTCCAGCCTGGGTGACAGAGAGAGACTCTGTCTCAAAAATAAAATAAAATAAAACATCAATCTATAGCTGAGCAAATGGTCACTCAGGTAGCAGCCGTATTTCCCAGCCTTTGTTATAGCTAAGAGGGGAACATGACCCAATTCTTGCTGTTGGAATGTGAGCGGAGGTAATGTGAAGAACATCAGGGCCACATTCTTTATAGATAAAAGGGCTTGTTGTGCTCCCATGTCCCTTCTCTGCTGTGTGGGAAAGAGCAGCCGCCTTGGACCACATGGGTGCCACCACTGAGGGTGACAAAGCTGCCCCAGTACCTTGGGATGATCTTAGGGAACAGCATTGCCTGTCTGCTCTGGACCTCTAGACTCTCTATGGACCCTTCCAAGAGGGAACATTCAACTTCTGTCTCACTGTATTTTGGGCCAGAGCAGTTAAACTTGTATCCTAACTCATGTATCCAGGCTCTGCCTTTTGGCATTCCTTTAGCTTAACAGAGGACCTTTAAAGCGTTTATCCACTTTGTCAACATCTGTGCAGTTTCAGTGGGAGGTTTCTCTTGAGTGATTTTCCAGTTTAAATATTATCATGATCCCCATCTGGCTCTCATTTCTTTTAACTCATCTCCCCTTGTGCTCACTTACTGTACAGAAGCTCTACATATTTTGAGAACTGAAGTCATGGAGTCATGGGTTTTCTTGGCTGGCTCACAATGCTTTGGGGAGAGTGGACTAGGAGAGAAAGGGGATGTGAATGAGATTCTAATATGAAGATGAAAGGCTTAGTTACCCAGAGTCACAGTTCTCCATTAATGTGAATGTTTTCACTGCACCTTGAGAAAGAAGGAAACTATGATCGAATAAGCTGTTATTAGAGATCCATTCAGAAAACCAATCCATTCAAAAAGCCTATGTCAGAGTTTCGGCCCCATTGGCTACCCTTCCATGGTGACATCCACAATTCTCTGTGATAAAGTAAGAATTTGTCATAATAGCTCTGAGGCCATCTTTTCAAGATCAGAGAGTCTCTGCTTTGTCAAAGCATTTTATTTGAGGGGAAAAATGGATGGCAATGCTTATTAAATAATACATCCTAAGGAAATACTATACAAATGTGCAAAGGTACATGTATAAGGATATTTACTGTGGGATTGCTTGCATTGGCCAAAAAAAAGTGCAAACATCCTAATAGCCATCAGTATGAGGAAGATTAATAACGTATAGTTTGTCTTATTATTGAAAGCAAAGCACTCACTTCAAAGAAATATGTCTGTAAAGACTGACTTGCAAAACTGCCCCCAATACACTGTTAGCAGAATGATTCTATTTTTGATGAAAATAGACAATAGATATTTATGTATACATTTTCATACAGCTAGAAAAATAGTCTGGAAAGATATGCACAAAATTATTAATAATGATTACCTCTGGGGAGTAGAATTTGGAGAGATGGAGGAGACTTTCATATTTTACTCTATATAATTCTATATCGTTTGAATTTTTTATGATGGTGGGAATTCATGTTGAGGCAGAGATCATACGTGTTCTGCTCACTGCTCTCTCATGCATAGGATAGAGGAGGTGATTAATAGTCATAGTAACAGTTACATAGGACCTACCACGTGCTAGGTAGGCACCTTCCTATGGAGTTTATATAAGTCTAATTTTCATATATATGCTATGAGGTAAGTACTATACTATCTCCAATTGAAAGATGAGGAAATAGAGCATAGAGAGAGTAAGCAGTCTGCCCAAGGTAACAGCGTAATGCAGCTGAGATTGAATGCAGGCAGATTGGCTCCGGCGACTGATTTTAGCCACTATCCTATGTCGTGTTGATTAATTGACAGAATGAACAAATGAATGAATGAATACATGAATGATAAAAAATTAATTTTCCAGCTAAGTCTTTCATAAGTAGAAGAATCCATAAGCCAGGGAAGCTCATTCCCACAGCATTCTACTTAATCAAGGTATTACAATTTGTCTTTCATTGCAAGGTAATGGACTATTTATACTTAGAGCCTTCCAAAAGCTGAAAAGACACTGATGTTAACTGTTGTTGATGAGTAACCGGGAGAAGCTGAACATTTTAATTTAAACTAAGTGAAAGAATTAATTTCCAGCAAATTAAAAGGCTTCATCTGCTGTCCCTCTGCCTTCCGCCTGGAACAATAACAAGGGCATCATGGGCAAAAGCATGACAGCCTGGCTTTTCCTTTTCAAGCTGTCTGGTTTTTCAGCTCGTCAAATTGTCTTCTCTGTGCTTACATCTGGTAACTTGGAAATGTAGGACAGAATTCTGTAGTAGGGAATTCTTAAGTGACCAATGGGACTCCTGCCTCAAGGAAAATGGCTAAAGAATAGACCATGCGGCTGGGCATAGTGGCTCACGCCTGTAATCTCAGCACTTCGGGAGGCTGAGGTGGGCAAATCATGAGGTCAGGAGATGGAGACCATCCTGGCTAACACGGTGAAACCCCGTCTCCACTAAAAATACAGAAAATTAGCTGGGCATGGTGGCACACGCCTGTAGTCCCAGCTACTCGAGAGGCTGAGGCAGGAGAATCACTTGAACCCAGGAGGCAGAGGTTGCAGTGAGCCAAGAGCCCACCACTGCACTCCAGCCTGGGTGACAGAGCGAGACTACATCTCAAAAAGAAAAAAAAAGCAAGAAAAAAGAAAAAAAACAATAGACCATGCTCTTGGAGCAGAGGAACTAGCTTTTATCTTATTAGTATTCTCAGCCTCTGCCAATACCTGGCATATAGTAGGAGCTTTACATAGCTTAGAATTTTTATGATTTAGAGAAAGGAATAAGAAAAATAAGTATAGCCTGGGTGTGGTGGTTTATGTCTGTAATCTCAGCACTTGGGAGGCTGAGGTGGGCAGATCACTTGAGGTCAGGCATTTGAGACCAGTCTAGCCAACATGTTGAAATGTCATCTCTACTAAAAATACAAAAAAAAAATAGCCAGGTGTGGTGATGCACGCTGTAGTCCCAGCTGCTCAGCCAGGTGTGGTGATGCACGCTGTAATCCCAGCTGCTCAGCCAGGTGTGATGATGCACGCTGTAATCCCAGCTGCTCAAGAGGCCGAAGCAGGAGAATCACTTGAACCCGGGAGGTGGAGGTTGCAGTGAGCCAAGTTCACACCACTGTACTCCGGTCTGGGCAACAGAGCGAGACTCTGTCTCTGTAAAAAATAATAATAAGGAGAGAGATCCAAGATGGCCACGTAGCAGCAGCTCAGGATTGTAGCTCCCAGTGAAAGCGCAGAGAGCGAGTGGATGCTGCCATTGCAGAAGAATTTTTGATGCCCACAGACTGGGAGATTCCCGGCAAAGGAGCCACCCAGGTCGCCAGCGTGACTATTTTGGCCAGCATGGCACTTCTCAGTGCGGAGTGTACGGGACTGGGTGCCCAAAGGCTCCGCTGGTCCCATCCCCACAAGGAGAACAGCAATTGGAAGTGCTGAGGAGAGAGCAAGCACAGCTAAACCTGGGAAGGCCCAGCTCTGTGGGGAAGGGGCGCCCCCCGAAGGAAAACTAAGAAACAGAAAAAACTTCATCACCAGCAAGCCAGACGTCCACTCAGAGACCCAATCTGAAAGTCGGCAATTACAAAGACGACAGGTGGATAAATCCACAAAAATGGGAAGAAACCAGTGCAAAAAGGCTGAGAACACCCAAAATCAGAATGCCTCTCCTCCTACAGGGGATCGCAGCTCCTCATCAGCAAGAGAACAAGGCTTGACGGAGGATGAGTGTGATGAA
>PVKP010054434.1:0-11494 GCA_004027715.1 Plecturocebus donacophilus
AAGGAAGGAAGGAAGGAAGGAAAAGAAAAAGAAAGAAGAAAGAAAGAAGGAAGGAGAAAGGAAGGAAGGGAAGGTTGGTTCTACCCAGCAGTAGAGCTTCAATTCCAACTCTGTTGAGTTAGAAAGTCTATATCTTGAATATATTTTGAACCTCAACCAAGCTGAGAGTTTCAGCCCTCCAAAAGGATCTTCCTTATCAGATATTGCCCATTGAGTCTAGTAAGGTTGGATGAGTGAAAGTCATTTTGCTGGTATCAGAGCTCTGCTTGTTAACTAAGATTTGGGTATCACTGGAGGTCTATTTGGGTTCCTTCACGGTCACCAAAGTGTCACCTTAAATTAGATTTAAAAACGTGATTATGTTTAGAGTTTATCTCAGTTCAAAGCTTTAAGATAGTCACCCAGGAAACACAAACTTCAAATAAATGTGGTCAGCATCCCAAAATGGGAAAACTAAGGTTTCACTCACACAGCCAGAAACAGAAATGTTTAATAGGGTTGCAATAAGGCAAGTGAATATAATAAGGTAATTTGATTGGTTACAGCTTGCTACATTCCAAGAAAGATGGCTTAATATTTTGTGAGAAAAGGTAACAGTTTTTAGGGGTCTTTTGTATGGTAGCCTTTAGTCTTCCCTAATAATTTACAGAAAAAAAATGAGGTAGAGATTTCATCTGGAATTGGAGAAGAAGTTACAGATGCATCCTATGTGACTTAGGCCAGGAAGTCATATTCCTCTCAGGTCTTAAATAATTTAACGTTCCAATAACATTAAGTTTGAATTACTTAATTTCACAAGGCTATGTAAAGATAGTGGAATTGCTTGGTCATCAGAAGTTATTTTATTCTAATTTAGTAGATCTTCCCAGTTTTTCTAAGTGGCATCAATTTACCCACATTTTACAAGCAATGTATGAGAGTTTCAGTTGCTACAGAACTTTGCCAACTCAGGTTACTAACAATCTTTCTTATGTTAGCCATTCTGATGAGTGTATAGTGCATGTATTACTTAGTTCTTCCTTGATTAATAATAGGGGACTATACATATGTGTGTTTTAATTGAATATCTGAATATCTTTATGAAGTTATCCTCAAGTTTAATTCTTCATTTTTTCATTTGTATTATCTCTCTTATTATTAATTAGTATATTTTCTTACAGATTTATATATTCTGGGAGAATATTTGCAAGACCTTTATGAGTTGTATTTATTGCAAATAATTCATCTGTTCTTTGATTTAACATTCATATTGCTATTCTTTATGAACAAAATTCTTAATTTTCATGTAAAACAATATATTATACTAAATAACTCTATATTTATACCCGTAATTTTCACAAATTAACTTTTATCAGTTAGACTGTATACTACTTTTCTGTGTATAGTGTTTGGTAGGGGTCACAGATAATTTTCTTCTATTTCTGTATACACTTCATACCCTTATTTATTTAAAGCTGATCATTTTGTAATGTAAATATTGCTGTAAATCAAGAGCATATTTATTATATAGGTACAGTTTTGTTCTATTTATTTCGTTGTACTTCTACATTTGTCTTTCTTCATGCAAATATTATGTTGTCCTATTTGCTGTGTTTGTCCTAATTATAGTAAATGTTGATAACTGATCTGTTAAGTATGTTTACAAACTTTTTTGTCTGTTTTCAAGAATGTCCCAGTGATTCTTAGTCATTTATTTTTGTTACCATACATATTATATGATCAGCTTTTTATTTCAAATTCAAAATTCTGGTAATGTTGTGTTTAGGAAAACACTGAATTTTTAGATAAATGTGGGGAGCATATACATCTTTACCTCTCGCTATCCATGATGTTAGTATGTCCCTGAATTTACTTAGATCTTCTTATAGGTCTCTTAATGCTTCATAATTTTCTTTTATAGGTCTTGCACATATTTGGTTGGGTTTTGTATCAGTTAGCTTTGGATTATATAAAACATCTCAAAATTTATCAGCATAAAACACCATACAATTTTTTTGGTCATAATTCTATGCATTGACAAATTGGCTGAATCTCACTGGGGTGGTTTTACTGGTGTGGATCTTGCTTAGCTCATTCTGGTTGGATTCCCTCCTGGGTTTGTGATAAGCAGCCAGGAAAGCTTGGAACTGACTTCTCTAAGATACTTGGGTAAGATAACTCTTCTAGCTACATGTGGTTTATAAACATTAGGAGACTAGTTTAGACTTTTTCATATGGTAAAGGTGAGAAGGACTCAAATGAGTCTGTAAAGCCTTGCAAAACTCTTGATATTTAGACTCTGAAGTTGAACAATGTCACTTAATTGGACAAATGTACTCATTGGGCCTAGTCAGAATCATACTGTGAAGAAAAATACCCTTTCAAGGCAAAATCTGATAATAATTTTATTATTGTATTCTGCAATCATGAAAAATTTACTTATTGATAATATTATATAGATTTCTTTTTTTTTGGATTTTGTCTACATAAATAGGTCATTTTTAAGAAATGACATATTTATTTTCTCTTACCCAACCTATTCTTTCATTTTTTCTTACAACAATGTTTACAAGTTAATTATGCTAATCCC
Organism: Plecturocebus donacophilus; assembly: GCA_004027715.1. Taxonomy (NCBI): domain Eukaryota; kingdom Metazoa; phylum Chordata; class Mammalia; order Primates; family Pitheciidae; genus Plecturocebus; species Plecturocebus donacophilus. The sequence goes on from PVKP010054434.1 coordinate 2,570, forward strand.
TTTCCTGTTTCTCTTTTCATGAGGTTATCAGTACTACATGTTAAATTATAATGATGTATTAGTCTGTTCTCACTCTACTGATAAAGACATACCCAAGACTGGGTAATTGGTAAAGGAAAGAGTCTTAATTGGCTCACAGTTGCACAGTGCTGGGGAGGCCTCAGGAAACTTACAACCACTGCATAAGGGGAAGCAAACACATTCTTATTTACATGACAGCAGGAAGGAGAAGTGCTGAGCAAAAGGGGAAAAGTCCTTTGTAAAACTGTGAGATCAGATCTTGTGATGAGTCACTCTATCACAAGAACAGCATAAAGGTAACTGCCCCTATGATTAAATTACCTCCCACCAGGTGCCTCACACTGCAATACATGGGAATTACAGAAACTACAATTCAAGATGAGATTTGGATGGGGATACAGCCAGACCATATCAGATGCATTATTATTAACTAACGATAATGCTTTGTTCAAATTTTCTTATTTTATACCCAGTATGTTCTTGGAAGCAATACCACAGAATTCAAGTAATATTTCATCCTATCATAGGAAGCAAATGTATTTTTGACATAAGATAATAGTGTTAATGTTAAGGCTGGTCACCAGGCTGACACAGTGATTGCCAGACTTCTACATCAGAAATTTAAGTCCTCTGCCCCCATCTTACATACTGTATGATTTGAAAGGATTCAAATTAGCCCATATTTAAGGAAGGAGAGAATTATGTTCCATCTTCTTGAGGGCAAATTATCTATGTACATTATTAGAATCACTTTACATCAGTGATTTGTTTATTTTCTTTCACTTATAATTTTATTCAATTATGTATTTGTATCCACATTTATGCATGTAATTATGCATGAATATTTTTACTTCGAGCTATAATAAAATACTCCTTTTTTTTTAACTCTGATTATTCCAGCTTTAGCCATTGAGTGCTATTTCAGTAGTCTTCAGTGTATCTGTGACATACTCCATAATTGGGATTTTGGAAATCTTTTGGTGCACTGTAGGATACTCAAGATTTATCTTGTATATTTTTCTGTTCCCATCTTAGACATAGTGATTTCTCCAAAGAGCACAGATTCCTTTTATTTTAAAATGGCATTAGAAGCCAAGATCTGAATGTTATCTGTGCTTATTGACACTGGAGTATTTTGAATCTAGGGTCTCTCCGATGGCAGAACAATTATATGTATATATGTATACTAACATATGCACACAAAATATCTGTACGTAATCTATACATATCCTTTTGTATCTATATCAAACTAAATATAAATTTATATTGATTTTCCAATATTAATACATTAACAGAATGATCATTCTAGTCACATCCTTACTTGTTTAGCCTCAGACTCCAACAGTGAAAAACATGAATAGTATTCATCATTTAATTATTCTATTCTAGTGTACAAGTTTGGTGGCTTCAGAATTATTAAACAATACCTGTGTAAGAAACAAATTTATAAGGTAGGGTACAGTGATTATATGAAGTTCTTCTTACTTTTAGTTGTACAGTCTAAACATTTCCAAAATTACTTAGGCCTGTACTTTCTCCACAGAATCCATTTCATACTTTTGTGAACAGATTTTTAAAATATTTATTTATATTCCATCTGGAATTACTGGACACCCTAAATATTTTTTAAAATATTTGTATACATTAAGAATCACTCCTTGTGATGCAAAATTTTGTGAGTTTTGACAGATGTGCAACATAATTTATCTACCATTATAGTGTCTTACAGAATAGTTTCATGTCTCTTACATATCCTCTATGCTTCTCCTTTTTAATCTTCTTTTCTCAAACTTTTGGCAACAACTAATCTGTGTACTATCTCTACAGTATTTGTTTTTTTCTAAAATGTCTTATAATTGGATCATACAGTATGTAGCCTTTTCAGGCTGGCTTTTTTAACTTAAAAATTTGCCTTAAGATTCTCTCACATTCTTGCAGAGCTTAATAGCACTTTCTTTTCAGTCACTAAGTAGTATTCCATTGAATGAAAATCTCACAGTTGGTTTATTCATCTATTGAAGGACATAGGTGTTTCTTTCACTTAGAGGCCATTAGGAAAAAGAGACTATCAACATTTATAAGCAGGTTTTTATGCAGACATGTGTTCTCAAAGTGATTGAATAAATACTGTGAGTTCGATTTCTAGATCACATGGTAAAGAAACAATTAGCTTTGTAATAAACTGCTGAACAATTTTCTAAATTGATGATACTATTTTGCATTTCTACCAACTATGGATGAGAGTTCCTGTTGCTCCACGTCTTCAGCATTTAGTATTGTTAGCTATACTGTATTTTAGTCATTCTAACAAGTATGCAGTGACATTTCATATATGTTTTGTTTTGTTTTTGTTTTTTGAGAGAATCTCACTCTGTTATCCAGGCTGGAGGGCAATAGCACAATCTCTGCTGACTGCAACTCCACTTCCCAGGTTCAAGCAATTCTGTGCCTAAGCCTCCCGAGTAGCTCAGATTACAGGCATGTGCCACCATGACTGGCTATTTTTGTGTATTTTTAGTAGATGTGGGGTTTCAACACACTGGCCAGGCTGGTCTCGAATGCCTGACCTCAAGTGATCTGCCTGCCTTGGCCTCCCAAAGTGCTGAGATTACAGATGTGAGCCACCACACCTGGTCATTGTTGTTTTAATTTTAATTTTTCTAACAACAAATGAGTTTGTTTATCTTTTTAGATAACCATTACCACCTGTTCTTAAATATGATTTCTTTTCATATTTAAGAAATTGCATCATTGGTTTTCATCATTGCTGAGAATTAAGAGTTCTTTATATATTTTGATTATAAGTCCTTTATCTAATATGTGTTCTCAACAGACAGTGTAGCAAGCATGAATTATTGTCTCCCAAGGAAATTCGTAAGAGATTCACAGCCCAGTGTTTATACTAGGGCTGATTATGTAGGTACCTTCTGCTAGCGTATGTCAAATTTTCTGACTCCCAGAAAGAAAGTAAGTGTTAGGCATAAGCCACATTGTTCTACAAACAGTTAATCAAAATAAGCCATTTTTATTAGGTAATGATGTAAAGATTTCCAGATCCAAATCCAAGTTCCTAAGTACAAAATTACCCTTGTATGTATCTTTCTAAAAATAGCAATCTCAGTCTTGCTAATTGTTTATTCTGACACTTTAAAATTTTAAATTTCAATTATAATAAGTTAAAAATAATTCCATTTTTACTATTTTTTAAATTTTCAGAATAATTTCAAGTGTTATTTTAGATTCAGGTGATATATGTGCAAGTTTGTTACATAGGTGTATTGCATGATGCTGTGGATTTAAGAACAAATGATCCTGTCACCCAGGTAGTGAGCATACTACCCAATAGTTAGTCAACTATTATCCTCCCTTCCCCTTCTAGTAATCCCCAGTGTCTATTGTTGCCATCTTTATGTCCATGAGTACCCAACGTTTAGCTCCCACTTATTAGTTAGAACATGTGGTACTTGGTTTTATGTTTCTAAATTGTCTTAGAATAATGGCATCTAGCCATATCCAAGTCTTTTCAAAGTACAAGATTTTATTCTTTTTTTATGGCTGTGTAGTATTCCATGGTATATATGTACCATATATATTTTTTTCTTATTCACTATTGATGGGCAACCAGGTTGATTCCATGTCTTTGCTATTATAAGTAGTGCTACAATTAACATATGCATGCATATGCTTTTTTAGTAGAACAATTTACATTCTTTTGAATATATGCTGATTAATGAGATTTCTGGGCCAAATGGTAGTTCTAAGTTATTTGAGATATATTCACACTGTTTTCCAGTGACTGAACAAACTTAAATTTCCACCAACAATGCATAAGCATTCCCTTTTCTTAGCAGCCTCATCAGCATTTATTGTTTTGCAGTTTTTAAAATAGGCATTCTGACTGATATGACATGGTACCTCATTGTGGTTTTGACTTGCATTTCTCTGATGATTAGTGACGTTGTGCATTTTTTATATGGTAATTGGCCACTTCTATGTCTTTTTTAATTATAATTTAAGTTCTGGAGTACATGTACAGATCATGCAGTCTTGATACATAGGGATACATGTGCCATGGTGGTTTGCTGCATCTATCCCCTCATCATCTACATTACATATTTCTCCTAATGTTATACCTCCCACCCACCCAACAGGCCCTGGTGTGTAATATTCCCCTCCCTGTGTCCATGTGTTCTCACGGTTCAATGCATACCTATGAGTGAGAACATGCAATGTTTGGTTTTCTGTTCTTGTGTCAGTTTGCTAAAGCTGATGGTTTCCAGCTTCATCCATGTCACTACATAAGACATAAACTCATCCTTTTTTATGACTGCATAGTATTCCATGGTGTATATGTGCCACATTTTCTTTATCTAGCCTATAATTGATGGGCATTTGTGTTGGTTCCAAGTCTTTGTTATTGTAAACAGTGCCAAAATGAACATACATGTTCATGTGTCTTTATTATAAAATGTTTTATAATCCCTTGGATATATACCCAGTCATGGGATTGCAGGGACAAATGATATTTCTATTTCTAGATCCTTGAGGAATCACCACACTGTCACACAATGATTGAACTAATTTACACTCCCACCAAAAGTGAAAAGCATTCCTATTTTTCCACATCCTCTCCAGCATCTGTGGTCTCCTGATTTTTTAATGATCGCCATTCTAACTGGAATAAGATGGTGTTCCAATGTGATTTTGATTTGCATTTCTCTAATGACCAGTGATGATGAGCATTTTTTCATATGATTTTTGTCTGCATAAGTGTCTTCTTTTGAAAAGTGTCTGTTCATATCCTTCACGCACTTTTACTGTGGTTGCTTTTTTCTTATAAATTTAAGTTCTTTGTAGATTCTGGATATTAGTGTTTTGTCAGATGGGTAGATTACAAAAATTTCTTCCCATTCTGTTGGCTGTTGGTTTACTCTAATGGTTGGTTTGTTTGCTGTACAGAAGCTTTTAAGTTTAATTAGATCTCATTTGTCTATTTTGGCTTTTGTTGCCATTGCTTTTGGTGTTTTGGTCATGAAGTTCTTGCCTATGCCTGTGCCCTGAATGGTTTTGCCTAGGTGTTCTTCTAGAGTTTTTATGGTGTTAGGTCTTATGTTTAAATCTTTAATCCATCTGGAGTTAATTTTAGTTTAAGGTGTCAGGAAGGGGTCCAGTTTCAGCTTTCTGCATATGGCTAGCCAGTTTTCCCAAGACCATTTATTAAATAGGGAATCCTTTCCCCATTGCTTGTTTTTGTCAGGTTTGTCAAAGATCAGATGGTTGTAGATGTGTGGCGTTAATTCTGAGACCTCTGTTCTGTACCATTGATCTGTATTTCTGTTCTGGTACCAGTACCGTGCTGTTTTGATTACTGGAAAAATCTCTGACAGTCATGATTATATTATTATGGCATCCTTCCATGTCCTGGATCAGGATCAGAAAATGGAAAACAGTACTCACCTTGAGCTATTTATATTTTCTAAATCATCTATTTACTAATAAATATTTACAAGTAATAAAAAGTAAAGATAAATTAAACTCTAAGGTAATCTTCAAGAAGGCATATGTTGTATTATTGTACATGGGATGTTCATATATTAAGGTCCTTCACAATGTAACCAAGACATTATGTCCTATGAATAAAATATGAGAAGTTTTATGATAGTGTGAATTCTAGGAAATGACCATGTGGCTTATTTATACCAGCTTGAGCATTATTATTGGGAAAAATTCAAATAAATATTTCCTCATTGTTCTATAATATCTGTCAGAGGACCACAGCAGACTTACAGATCTTAATGTGAGAATGCAGAAGAGGATCATTTTCCCTATACTCGGAAGTTTAAAGCTGTTTGATTAAGGGATCAATTGCCTTTCACTTCATGTAACTAGAGACTTACATAAAATGGTAATAAAATATTCTGAAACCCTGGCTCCTTCCAGCTTTATGTCAATGATTAGTGACTGAGGGTATAGAAGACAGGTCTTAAAATGTCAATATTGTTTATCTTAAGAACTCAAACTTAGCTAAATTCCATGGAGTTCTGAAGGAGGCAAACTCCTTTCCTGGGAGGCCAATATACATGTATAATGTAACTTCACATCAATATTCCAGAAATGCGATTGGATTATGCTAACACTACAAAAGAGAATAAGACACAAATTACTAACAGTAGATCCAACTTTGATTCAATATAAAGGAATATGGAAAGATTGAGTGGAAAGTTAGTCCAAGGGGTATATAAAAATGAAGATAATAAGAGGCATCAGAGACTTATACTAAAATAGAAATGAGAGGCATAAGAAACAAATTGATTGTTAAAGAATAAAAAGGAAGCTGGAAATTTATTTAATTAGGAAAACAGTCAAATATTATTATAAATAAATGAATAATGGCAATCAAAGATTTTGGGATGCCAAAGATGAATAACAGTAACTATAATTCTCATGGTTAAAAATCTGCCAATAATGCCTAAGCATCAGAGAAAAGCAGCCTTGAATTCATATCATTGCACAAAGAACAACTTGCAAAGCTATACATATATATATATATATATATATAAAGAAAACAGAGTCAAGCCAATATTTGGCAATGTTTTTCATCTTAAGGACATTTTGTATTTGAAAGCAAATGAGAGGCTGAGAAACGGAACAGAAATTGCTAATGGATCAGTGGATACCTGTGAAAAGAAACTCAGTGTCTGAGGGAGATGATCCTAGGAAACACTCTCAGCTTTCAATTAAGAAACAATTAAAGGTAAATTGAAAATAAACCAGACATAACAAAGCATAACACCTAGATTGAAAGTGTTCCATACCTAGGTTACTTGACAGAATCAAAGTAAATTTTCTCTGAGAGAATATTACCTCCTCTACAGCAAGTTTGCTGTGGTCCTATGACAGATATGATAGAACAATGAGGAAATGTTTATTTGAATTTTTCACAATAATAATGCTCAAGCTGGTATAATAAATAAGCCACATGGTAATTTTCTAGTACTTACACTGTCATAGAACTTCTCATATTTTATTCATAGGATATAATGTCTTGGCTACATGGTGAAGGGCTTTATGAACATCTCATGTAAAATAATACAACATATGCCTTCTTGAAGATTACCTTAGAGTTTAATTTATCTTTACTTTTTATTATTTGTAAATATTTATTAGTAAACAGATGATTTAGAAAGTATAAGTAGTTCAAGGTGGGTACTGTTTTCCATTTTCTGATACTGCTTTAGGACATGCAAGAATGCCACAATAATATAATCATGACTGTCAGGAATTTTTCCAGACACTAATAATAAATGACACAGAAAGTCAGAGACAGTACTAGGCATCAGTTTATTCCAAATTTGATCAAAATCAGAAGTTAGGAGGAGGAGAAGAGACAAAAATTGTTTTTGTTTTTTTTTATAACCCCTTTTATACACATATGCCTGTTTCTGTGATGAAATAGAATTAATTCACTAAAAAGTACAGTGTATTTTGAATAAAATTTGCCTGATGTTAAATATTTCAGAAATAGAATTATGTTTAAATATTTCAGCAGCATCTAAGCTTTTCAATAAACTATTTCATTCTAATGTAATAACATATTTAGGAACTTGTTTCTTAAACACTTTAGCTAGCGTAGGAAGAAGAGAGGGAAACTAATATGCTATGAACTTGGACCTATAACAGATACTTTTCATACTATTTTGCATTTGTATATTTAAAGAGCAACATTAACATCAGGTCTTAAACTGTAAAAATTGTGTGAGAATTATATAAATAGAAAAAGAAAGATTTCAAATATATCTTGGAAAAGTACTATGTAGTTTTAAAATTTGAAGAATACTGCAAGATACATCCAGTAAATGTAATCATATGTATTTTTATAAGGGAAAGGCAGTGGGAGATGTCAAACATGCAGGATAAGATGAAATAAAGAAGTAGCCAAATAGATTTGAAGACACTGGCCTTGAGGGTTGAAGTGAGAAGTGAGAAATGCTGGCAGCCAACAGAATCTGGGAGATTTAAGGAATAGACTCTATAGTAGGGCCACCAGAGGAAGAATGGCCCTGTGGACATCATTATTTCATTAATACTGAGTTTAGACTTCTGAACACCTGAACTGTGATAAATAAATTTCTGATATGTTAACTATGATATTGGTAGTAATTTGTTACAGCAGCTACAGGTAACTAATGAGGATAAACTGTCTTTCAAAGCTACTATAACATAGGTATGTATGGATAGATTTTATTTTCTTAAACTTTATTAGTAATATCATTTCTAAACAATGTTGGAATTAGGGGTTTCTCAAGGTTTAGGCAAATTTATACCAGGTTATGGATAAAATATTTTATAATAGCTACCAGTACAACAAACATGAATGCAGTTGTAATGAGATAAATATATATATAAATAATTGCTTGAAAGTTAAAATTTATTAAGAATATGTAATATACTAATTAATGTTACATATTCATAAACTATTTTTATATTATCATATATTCACGTATAAATTGTTTTAATATAAATATATAAAATTGGCATATTATTACTATATTAATATTCAAATATATATAATATTCATGTATCTTATAAATATGTAATATTTATATATTAATATTATCATTTTAATATATTACACAGTATAATTTTTATATATGCTATAATATATTATCCTGATATTTACATATATAGAATATATTAATATAATGCAATTATATTTATATATAATTTATATATTAATATGTTATATTTATATTTATAATATAATTATAATTGACATAAATTATGTGTAATTTATATACTTAATATGTGTTTATATATAAATTAATAATTTATATATTAATTAAAACATTAATATGTAAATATATTTAATGTTCAAGCAATTATTTATCTATTCATGCTTATTTG
>PVKP010054435.1:0-11493 GCA_004027715.1 Plecturocebus donacophilus
TTAAAAAAAAAAAAAAAAAAAAACCTTAATATCTACATATAATAAACTTTAGCATTTTATAATATGAAGATTATGATGGAAATTGTTTATATTATTGTGGTAAGAACACTTAACATGAGATCTACCCTCTTAATTTTTACAAATAACTGTTGTTAATGAAGGTCACAAAATTTTACAGCTGATCTTAACGAACTAATTAATTAATCATCTTGCAAAAGTGAAACTTTATACCCACTGATTAATAATTTCCCATTTTCCCCTTCTCCCAAGCACCTGGAAACCACCATTCTACTTTTTGTTTCTATTAGTTTGACTACTTTAGATACTTCATATAAGCAGGATCATGCAGCATTTGTCCCTCTGTGACTAGTTTATTTCACTTAGCATAATGTGCTGCAGGATCATCCACGTTGTCACACATGACAAAACCGCCTTCCAAGGCTGAATATCATTCCATTGTCTATATATACCACATATTTTATTCATTAATCCATCAATGGACATTTAGGTTGTTTCCCCATCTTGACTACTGTGAATATTGTTGCAAGGAACATGGGAGTGCAAATATCTCTTTGAGACCTTAATTTCAATTCTCTTGGATAAAGAGGACTTCTGGATCATAGAGTATTTTAATTTTTTTAGGAACTTCTATACTGTTTTATATAGTGGCTGCACCATTTTGCATTTCCATTGATATTATAAAAAGGTTCCAGTTTTTCCACATCCTCACCAATAGTTATCATTTTTAAAATAATAGCTATCCTATCAGGTATGAAGCGATATCTCACTATGGTTTAATTTGCATTTCCCTGATGATTAGTGATACCGAGCATATTTTCATACACTTGTTGGTCATTTGTATGTCTTCTTTGGAGAAATATCTATTCAAGTCCTTTGTCTTTTAAAAAATCAAGTTATTTGGTTTTTTGCTATTGATTTGAAAAAGTCATTTTATATTTTGGATGCTAATCCCTTATTACATATGTGGTTTGCAAATATTTTCTCCCATTCTATAAGTTGTCTTTTCACTATGTTAACTGTTTCCTTTGCTGTACAGAAATTTTTTAGTTTGACATATTCCCACTTGTCTATTTTTGCTTTTGTTCCCTGGATTTTGGGTGTCATACCAAGAAATCATTGCCAAAACTGATGTAAGAAAGCTCTTCCCCTATATTTTCTTTCTTCTAGGAGTTATACAGTTTCGGGTATTACATTTAAGTCTTTAGTCCATTTTTGCTTGATTTTTGTGTATGGTGTAAAATAAGGGTCCAATTTCATTCTTTTGCATGCGGATAACCAGTTTTCCCAACATCACTTGTTGAAAGGACTGTCATTTTCCAATTGTATATTTATGGCACCCTTGCCAAAGAGCATTTATATATCCTATATACATGGGCTTATTTCTGGGCTCTCAATTATGTTCCTTTGGTCTGTATGTCTGTCTTTATGCCCTTACTAAACTGTTTTAATTACTGTAGTTCTGTAATATATTTTGAAATAAGGACATATAATACCTCCAGCTTTGTTCTTTCTCAAGAATGCATTGGCATTTCAAGGTCTTTTGTGATCCCGATGGATTTTTAGAATTGTTTTCTCTGTTTCTGTTAAGGGAAAAAAAATAGTCATTGAGATTTTAATAGGGATTGCATTGAATCTGTGGATCTCTTTTGGTAGTATGGACACTTTAAAAATATTAATTCTTCTAACCCATGAAAATGCGATGTCTTTCCATTAATGTGTGTCTTCTTCAATACTTTCATCAATGTTTTGTTGTCTTCAGCATAGTAGTCTTTCACCTCCTTAAGTTTATTCCTAAATGTTTTACTCTCTTTGATGCTATTGTAAATGGAGCTGTTTTATTTCCTTCTCAGAAAGTTCAATGTTAGTGTTAAGAAATGCAACGGATTTTTATATGCTGATTTTTTTATCTATAACTTTACTGAATTCATTTATTAGTTGAAATGGTAAATTTTAAGTTATGTGTTTTTTTACCACAATAAAAAAAAAATTACCTGGGCAGACAGTGACCCATTACTATTAGTAACTGCCTGAATGAAATGTGGTCTGTATGTAGGGAAGTGATGGACACCTGGAATCATGACATCAAACATTTTATAAGTAACTTTGTCCCTATGACCAGATTTCTCTTTAGGAAGTACAATAATATTAGGATGTAAGTTTTATAGCTCTAAAACTGATGCTCCCCACATGTCTGCTAAAGAGGTGGAAGTGTTTTAGCAGATATAGTAAAGATTTGGGGTCAAGTGATCTGAGTTCCAGTCCTAGCTCTGACACTTTTAGCAGTACAACCTTCAACAAGTTATTTGACATCTTTCAGCTTAAACTTCTTCATTTGTGCAATAATAAAAATAGTATCCACCTCATAAGATGGTTATGATAATTAAATAAAATGGTATGCATAATATGAATACAATGTTTGGTTCATATTAAATGTTTTAATAAATATCATCAATAATAAAATATATGACAATGATGATGACAAGTGATTGGGCCATTCACTCACCTAGTCCTTATTTATAAGTAAGAACATATAATTGTAAGAAAACGGGGTAGGTTTAAGAGCACATTATTAGCTACAGAAAGATTTTTCCCCTCTATATTAACTAGATTCATACATATCTGTCATACTGGTATGTCATATATAACTGTATAAGAAGGTAGTTCACATACAAAAGTACTTCCTGCCCATGTACTCATACTTGGAAACCATTTTTCAACTATCAATTGTCTGCCTGCATTTTGGCTTTTTGGAGAGGACTCAGGCAAAAAGAATAAATAAATAAAAGCAGAAAGGTGAATTGTTTTCAGTTGATTTAACAAAGCCAAAAATCTGTTCTGCAATGATTTTTTTGGGTTTTTAGACGGAGTCTTGCTCTGTCACCCAGGCTGGAGTGCAGTGGTGCAATCTCAGCTCACTGCAACCTCTGCCTCCCTGGTTCAAGCAATTCCCCTGCATCAGCCTCCTAAGTAGCTGGGACTACAGGTATGTGCCACCACGCCCAGCTAATTTTTAATAGAGATGGGGTTTCACTGTCTTAGCCAGGGTAGTCTTGATCTCCTGACCTTGTGATCCACCTGCCTCTGCCTCCCAAAGTACTGGGATTACAGGCATGAACCACTGCACCTGGCCTCTGGACTGAATTTTTTTTTAATTCAGTTTGACCTATGCTCATGTTAAAGTCCTCAGTTTATAAGTATTATTTGGCCCCAGTAAATTTTCCAGAAAAAAAAATACAAATATCTCCCTTTCATACTGCAACTCAAATACAAATAATTGCAAATGATATTATCCATATCAAATCCATTACCATATTCTGTCAATTTTCCTTTGTAATAAGTCCCTAACTATCCCTTTCTTTTCCACTGCTGCTTCACTAACGTAATCATGCTCATCTCACTCCTGAATATCTTCACTAGCCTCTTTGGTCCTTCTAAGCTAGGCATCTACACCACTATTCTGTCTTCTGAGGAGCCATGAGATAAATCTTTCTAAAATATCACACATAATTTTCTTAGTCACAATCCTTCCTTGACTCCCTGTTATTTAAAGAAAAATCAAACCCCCTTATCTTAATTATAAAGCTAAGTCTCAGACAGTCCTCCACAATCTGACCCCCCCCCAACTTAATTTTTCCAGGAAAGTCTTTGACAACTGGTTCTCAAATTATGTTGGTATATTGCAAATGGGATTTGCCTAATGACACATGATTATTAACTGTAACTTACCAATTTCCAAATATTAGGCGCTTTGTGAAACATGAACAAGAGTACCCCTTCCTTTCCAAATACTCCTGATTATGACTAAAAGCCTTAGAAAATGGATCAAAGGTTAATATGCATAAAACAAAAACTCATCCTATATTCCTTCATTTCCTAGAAAACATTATTTCTCAGCCTAGACTCCTAGCGTTTTCCAGAGCCCTTCCAACTCCCAAGAAACCAAAATTGCCAGATAAGCATGACACCATACTCCACGTTGGTAACTCATTAGCCCACCACAATATCATCAGGGTCTCACACTTCTGTTCTAACCACAGCCCTCTCCTATTCTAGTAAATAAAATGAGATCACTGGAAGAGCAAGCCAGGTGCTAGAAGTAACAAAGTAAATCCACTGCCAGGCCAGACTAGAATCAATATCCTTCTCACATATGATATACAAATAGATAGATAGATAGATAGAGATATATAGAGATATCAGATATATATAGTGATTTTTATAACACCACGATATATTCAAGAGCATAGATACCAGGAACAGAAACAATGAAATGTAGAGCAAATCCTCAGGCTTTATTATTTTATACTAAGAGGATCATTAGCCCCTATTTGACTTTTAAATGTTATAAAGGTATTCAGAAATTCAATCTAAGTATGCAAGCATTTCTGATCAACCATATGCATTCATAACTAAACTAAAAATGATGATACTCTTAAATGTAGTGAGAGTAATCAAGTATTATTGAAAATGACAGATTTTAGAATCATTAGCACTAACTCTCAAATCCTAGTTGTAAAGCTGGGACAAGTTATTCAACCCCTGCTGAACTTCAGTTTCCTCATCTTTAAAATGGAGGTATTTTATCACATATACCCCCAAAATATGTACATCTATTTATGTTTCAATTTAAAAATGAATTAAATGGTGGTATTTGGAAACCTGCTTAGTAGGGTAGTTGTGAGGAGTAAATGAGATAAAATATAAGGCAGAGTCCCAGCCAGATGTCAGCAAGATAGTAGAATAAGACTTTCCAGCACTCATCACCCGTATAGACACATCCATTTGAACAACTAACCACACACAAACGAATCTTCACAATAACCAAGAAAACTAGGTGAGAGATTACAGCACCTGGGTATAGACAAAAAATAAGACACACTGAAGAGAGTAAGAGGGACAATTTTACCCATGTCATGCCTCCCCCAATTCTAGGCAGCACATCATGGAGAAAGATAGCCTTTGCATGCGGGAAAGAGAAGAAAGTGAGCAATCACTTCTCCTTGGACCTCAAAACTGGGCCCTCCTCAGTAAACTCCAGTGCTGGACAGGCCCCCATGGCCCCAGAATGAGCCTCCAAACCTTCCCTAATGTCAAGTCATATCCTTCAGCACCAGCTCTTGGCCTACCTAGCAGATTCAGTCTCCAGGCCCACCCCACCATGAGGATGACCCCAGTGGTCCCAGGCTTTAGACCAGCCTCAGCACTAGGCTAGCCCAACCCTAGCAACAGGCCAGCCCCCAGAGACTCAGACTACAGGCCTGCCCCCAGGGTGAGGACAGCCCTACTGACTCCAGATCCTAGACAATCTCCAGCTCCAACGTGGCTCCCTGCAGCCCTAGTCATAAGGCCAGCACTCTCAAACTCAATCTGTATGCAGGCTCAAGTCCTACCAAACACCTGGCCAGCCCCTGTGGTCTCAGATTCCAATCCTACTTCAGTTTTCAGACCATCCAAACCAGCTCAGCAACCCTGGCCTCATGTACCAGGCTAATAGCTGTCGACACAGGCTCCAGGCCCACCCAATGCCAGGCCAAGCCCTGCAGTCCCCTACTCCAGCAGAACAAGAATCCAGTACTGCTCAGTCAGACTCAGGATTCAGTCCCATCTCAGTAGACTCCAGCACTAAAATGGCCACCACAGACACAGGCTTCAGGAGCTCCATGTGGGCCCAGGTTCCAGGCCCAAGACTGATGCCAGCCCTCGAAAACCTACCATCCAAGCCAGCACCCACATACCGAATCTCCAGAATGGCCCCAGTGGACCCAGTCTCCAGGACAGTCCTCATGGCCACAGGCTCCAAGGCCAACACTCACAGTTCCATAACCAGATTAGCACCCATAATCTCAAGCTCCAGGCCAATTGCCACAAACCCAGAAGCCAGGCTTCCTCCCCCAGGCCCAAGGGTCCAGGCTCACTCCAGGAGACCCTGGTGACAGAACTGACCCCACAGGCCAAGGTTCCAGGACCACCCCTACAAACCCAGGCTATAGGCCAGCACTTATAGACACAAACTCCAGGCCTACCCTAGTGGATCCAGGAGCCAGGTACATCCCAACATACTGTCAGCCCCTGTACAATCCGGGTCAAGGCCCATACCAGTGCCAGGTCTCCTACACTGGACCCAGACTTCAGGCAGATGCCCATTCATACAAGACCCAGGCATGCCTTCAAAAACCTAGGTTCCAGGCCCAATCCCACAGACCCAAACAACAGAACCTCCTTAGTAGATCCAGGCTCCAGGTCCAACCCCATGTACCCAAGTGCCAGGCCCACACACCTGCTGACTCAGGAACCAGGCCAGCCTGCCTGATGATTCCAGCAGCAAGTCCATCCATGGACCATGCCAGAAATCCTCCCTGAATCTCTGATTGGCTCACTGCTTAAGGGCTTTCCTAGACAAAATCGGTCTGTAAAAATTGAAATAAGTTCCTATTTCACAAAATGCACAGACATCAATGTAAGGTAACAGGAAGCAAGAAAAACCTAGGAAACATTAACACCACTGAAAGAACACAATAATTTCCCAATAGCTGACTCCAAAGAAATGGAGATGTATAAACTGCCTGATAAATAATTTAAAGTAATTGTTTTAAGGAAGCTCAACAAACCTCAAAAAAATACAGTAGGCCCATGATCAGCATCCTGTAAACTCCCTGAGTTCACCTATATGCAGATTTCTTGAATAAATATATTGAAACATTTTTTTAGAGATTTGGAACCATTTGAAAAAAGTTGCAGATGAACTGCATAGCATAGAAATATTGAAAAAAAAGAATATGTTAAGTATGGCATGAATTCATAAAATATATGTAGATAGTAGTCTATGTTATCATTTACTGCCATATACAAATCTTTATAAGAGTTAATATTTATCAAAATTTTGCAGCCATAAAAAAGAATGAAATGTCCTTCGTAACAACATGTATAGAGCTGAGGCCATTATCCTAAGTGAACTAACTCAGAAATAGAAAACCAAATGCTGCATGTTCTCACGTACAAGTGGAAGTTAAAAAATGAGTACGCTTCCTCATAAAGATGTAAATAATAGACACCAAGAACTCCTAACGTGGGGAAGGTGGGAGGGAAGCAAGGACTGAAAAATTACTTACTAGATATAATGTTCACTATTTGGGTACTGGGTACACTAGAAGCCCAGTCCCTACCAGGATGTAATATGCTCATGTAACAAACAAGCATATGTAGCTCCTGAATCTAAAATAAAATTTAAAAATTAAAAACTAGACCAGATCTGATCTGAATAACTTTTTATAAATAGCTCATTTTCTTGGATTTCATGTGATCCACAAAAAAGAAAAATTATCAAAACTTACACAAACACAGACTGGACATGCCAATTCACGGTCAAGAGATATGTAAACAAATATAAAATGCAGTATTAAATCATAACTGCATAAAATTAACTGTTGTACATATCACACATTTTTCCCATTTTGTTGGCTGCCAGTTCACTCTAACAAATGTTTCTTTTGCTGTGCAGAAACTCTGGAGTTTAATTAGATTGCATTTGTCTATTTTGGCTTTTATTGCCATTGCTTTTGGTGTTTTAGTCATGAATTCCTTGCTTATGCCTATGTCCTGAATGGTACTGCCTAGGTTTTCTTCTAGGGTTTTTATGGTGTTAGGTCTTATGTTTAAATCTTTAATCTATCTGGAGTTAATTTTTGTATAAAGTGTAAGGAAGGGGTCCAGTTTCTGCCTTCTGCACATGGCTAGCCAGTTTTCCCAACACCATTTATTAAACAGGGAATCCTTTCCCCATTGCTTGTTTTTGTCGGGTTTGTCAAAGATCAGATGGTTGTAAATGTGTGGCATTACTTCTGAGGTCTCTGTTCTGTTCCACTGGTCTATATCTCTGTTTTGGTACAAGTACCATGCTGTTTTGATTACGTAGCCTTGTAGTACAGTTTGAAGCTGTGGTATAATTTGTAGAGTGATACCTGCAGCTTTGTTCTTTTTGCTTAGGATTGTCTTGGCTATGCAGGCTCTTTTTTGGTTCCATATGAAGTTTAAGGTAGTTTTTTCCAGTTCTGTGAAAAAAGTCAATGGTAGCTTGATAGGGATAGCATTGAATCTATAAATTACTTTGGGCAGTATGGCCATTTTCACAATATTGACTCTTCCTAACCATGAGCATGGAAAGTTTTTTTCATCTGTTTGTGTCCACTGCTTCCTGAGCAGTGGTTTGTAGTTCTCCTTGAAGAGGTCCTTCACATCCTTTGTTAGTTGTATTCCTAGGTATTTTATTCTCTTTGTAGCAATTGTGTATGGGAGTTCACTCATAATTTGGCTCTCTGTTTGTCTGTTATTCATGTATAGGAATGCTTGCGATTTTTGTACATTGATTATGTATCCTGAGATTTTGCTGAAGTTGCTTATCAGCTTAAGGAGATTTTGGGCTGAGACAATGGGGTCTTCTAAATACATAATCATGTCATCTGCAAATAGAGACAATTTCCCTTTCTCCTTTCCTAATTGAATACGCTTTATTTCTTTTCTGTACCTGATTGCTCTGACTAGAACTTCCAATACTATGTTGAATAGGAACAGTAAGAGAGGGCATCCTTGTCTTGTGACAGTTTTCAAAGGGAATCCTTCCAGTTTTTGCCGATTCAGTATGATATTGGCTGTGGGTTTGTTGTAAATAGCTTTTATTATTTTTTGATACATTCCATCGATACCTAGTTTATTGAGAGTTTTTAGCATAAAGAGCTACTGAATTTTCTCAAAGGCCTTCTCTGCATCTATTGAGATAACCATGTGGTTTTTGTCTTTAGTTCTGTTTATGTGACAGATTATGTTTATAGATTTGCATATGTTGAACCAGCCTTGCACCACCAGGATAAAGCCTACTTGATCATGATGGATAAGCTTTTTGATGTCCTGTTGCATTCGGTTTGCCAGTATTTTATGGAAGATTTTTGCATCAATGTCCATCATGGATATTGACCTGTAATTTTGTTTTTAAGTTGTGTTTCTGCCTGGTTTTGGTATCAGGATGATGTTGGTCTCATAAAATGAGTTGGGGAGGATTCCCTCTTTTCGTATTATTTGGAATAGTTTCAGAAGGAATGGTACCAGCTCCTCTTTGTACATCTGGTAGAATTCAGCTGTGAACCCATCTGGATCCAGACATTTTTTGGTTGGTAGGCTATTGATTACTGCCTCAGCTTCAGACCTTGTTATTGGTCTGTTCAGGGATTCAACTTCTTCCTGGTTTACTCTTGGGAGGGTGTAAGTGTCCAGGAATTTATCCATTTTTTCTAGATTTAATGGTTTACATGCATAGAGTTGTTTGTAGTATTCTCTGATGGTAGTGTGTATTTCTATAGAATTGGTGGAAATATCTGCTTTACCATTTTTTATTGCATCTATTTGACCCTTCTTTCTTTTCTATTAATCTGGCTAGCAGTCTATCTATTTTGTTAATATTTTCAAAAAACCAGCTTCTGGATTTATTGAGTTTTTGAAGGGTTTTTTGAGTCTCTATCTCCTTCAGTTCTGCTCTGATCTTAATTATTTCTTGTCTTCTGCTAGCTTTTTAATTTGTTTGATCTTGCTCCTCTAGTTTTTTTAATTGTGATGGAAGGGTGGCAATTTTAGATCTTTCCTCACTTCTCATGTGGGCATTTATTGATACTAATTTCCCTCTTAGACACTGCTTTAAATGTGTCCCAGAGATTCTGGTACATTGTGTCTTCATTCTCATTGGTTTCTAAGAATATCATTATTTCTGCCTTCATTTCATTATTTATCGAATAGTCATTCAGGAGAAAGTTGTTCAGTTTCAATGTAGTTGTGTGATTTTGACTGAGTTTCTTATTCCTTAGTTCTAATTTGATTGCACTGTGGTCTGAGAGACTGGTTGTTATAATTTCCATGCTTTTGCATTTGCTGAGGAGTGACTTACTTCCAATTATGTGGTCAATTTTAGAAAAAGTGTGATGTGGTGCTGAGAAGAATGTATATTCTATGGATTGGGGTAGAGAGTTCTGTAGATGTCTATTAGGTCTACTTGGTCCAGATCTGCATTCAAGTCCTGAATATCCTCGTTGATTTTCTGTCTCATTGATCTGTCTAATATTGACAGTGGAGTGTTAAAATCTCCCATTATTATTGTTTGGGAGTCTAAGTCTCTTTGTAGGTCATTAAGAACTTGCTTTATGTATCTGGGTGCTCTTGTATTGAGTGCATATATATTTAGGACAGTTAGCTCTTCTTGTTGCACTGATCCTTTTACCATTATGTAATGCCCTTGTCTCTTTTGATCTTTGTTGTTTTAAAGTCTATTTTATCAGACACTAGGATTGTAACTCCTGCTTTTTTTTCGCTCTCCATTTGCTTAATAAATCTTCTTCCATACCTTTAAGTCTATGTGTGTCTTTGCACGTGAGATGGGTCTCCTGTATACAGCACACCATAGGGTCTTGACTTTTTATCCAATTTGCCAGTCTGTGTCTTTTGATTGGGGCATTTAGCCCATTTACATTTAACATTAATATTGTTTTGTGTGAATTTGATCCTGCCATTTTGACATTAGCTGGTTGTTTTGCCTGATAGTTGATGGAGTCTCTTCATTGTGTCAATGGTCTTACCATTTGGTACATTTTTGGAGTGGCTGGTACTGGTTGTTCCTTTCCATGTTTATTACTTCCTTCAGGAGCTCATGTAAAGTTGTCCTGGTGGTGATGAAATCTCTCAGCAATTGCTTGTCTGTAAAGGATTTTATTTCTCCTTCACTTTTGAAGCTTAGTTTGGCTGGATATGAAATTCTGGGTTGAAAGTTATTTTCTTTAAGGATGGTGAATATTGGCCTCCATTCTCTTCTGGCTGGTAGGGTTTTTGCTGAGAGATCTGCTGTGAGTCTGATGGGCTTTCCTTTGTGGGTAATCCGATCTCTCTGGCTGCCCTTAACATTTTTTCCTTCATTTCAACCCTGGTGAATCTGATAATTATGTACCTTGGGTTGCTCTTCTTCAGGAATATCTTTGTGGTGGTCTCTGTATTTCCTGGATTTGAATGTTGGCCTGCCTTGCTAGGTTGGGGAAGTTCTCCTGGATAATATTCTGAAGAGTGTTTTCCAGCTTGGATTTCACTCTCCCCATTACATTCAAGTACACCGATCAAACATAGAGTAGGTCTTTTCACATAATCCCATATTTCTTGGAGGCTTTGTTCATTTCTTTTCACTCTTTTCTCTAGTCTGGCCTTCTTGTTTTATTTCATTGAGTTGATTTCAATCTCTGATACCCTTTCTTCCGCTTGATTGATTCAGCTATTGAAACTTATGTATGCTTCACGAAGTTCTTGTGCTGTGTTTTTCAGCTCCATCAAGTCGTTTATGTTCTTATCTAAGCTAGTTATTCAAGTTAGCATTTCATCTAACCTTTCTTCAAGGTTCTTAGTTTCTTTGCATTGGGTTAGAATATGTTCCTTTAGCTCAGAGAAGTTTTT
>PVKP010054436.1:0-11474 GCA_004027715.1 Plecturocebus donacophilus
TGCACTGGTTTCTTCCCATTTTTGTGGATTTATCCACTTGTCGTCTTTGTAATTGCCGACTTTCAGATTGGGTCTCTTGAGTGGACGTCCGGCTTGTTGGTGATGAAGTTTTTTTTGTTTCTTAGTTTTCCTTCGGCGGACGCCCCTTCCCCACAGAGCTAGGCCTTCCTGGGTTCAGCTGTGCTTGCTGTGAAACTCTTAGTCCTCAGCGCTTCCAATTGCTGTTTTTTTTGTGGGGATGGGACCAGCCGAGCCCAACTAAAAGGGCACCCAGTTCCGTATACTCCGCACCGAGAAGCGCCGTGCTGGGGTGCCGGCAAAACAGTCGCACTGGCCGAAAGAGTCATGCTGGCGACCCGTGTGGCTCCTCCGCCGGGAATCTCCCAGTTTGTGGGCCACAAAAATTCGTCTGCAGTTGCGGCGTCCACTCGCTCTCTGTGCTTTCACTGGGAGCTACAATCCTGAGCTGCTGCTAATCGGCCATCTTGGATCTCTCTCCACCCAGTGATGTTTTTTCTGTTTCTTAGTTTTCCTTTGGTGGACACCCCTTCCCCACAGAGCTGGACTTTCCTGGGTTCGGCTGTGCTTGCTGTGAAAGTCTGAGTCCTCAGCGCTTCCAATTGCTATTCTCCTTGTGGGGATGGGACCAGCTGAGCCTGATTCAGAGGGCACCCGGTCCTGTATACTCCGCACCGAGAAGCGCCGTGCCAGGGTGCCGGCAAAACAGCCGCGCCGGCCAAAAGAGTCGCGCTGGCGATTCGTGGGGCTCTTCCACCAGGAATCTCCCAGTCTGTGGGTAACAAAAATTCGTCTGAAAGTGCGGCGTCCACTCGCTCTCTGCGCTTTCCCTGGGAGCTACAATCCTGAGCTGCTGCTAAGCGGCCATGTTGGATCTCTTCCCCCATGTTGTATTATGTATCAGTACTTTATTCCTTTTCATGTCTAATAATAATTTGTATATGGATATACCACATTTTGTTTATCCATTCATCAGTTGATGGACATTTGGGTTGCTTTTTCTTTTTGGATGTTATGAATAATGCTCCAGCCTGGGCAATATAGCGAGACTCCTGTCCCTACAAAAAAATTAGTCGAGTATGTGCCTGTAGCCCTAGCTACTTGAAAAGCTGAGGCAGGAGGATTGCTTGAGCCTGGGAGACTAAGGCTGCAGTGAGCTGTGATTGCACCACTGCACTCCAGCCTGGGCAATGGAGTGAGACCCGGTCTCAAAAAATAAATCAGTGGGTAAATAGTGCTGCTAC
Source organism: Plecturocebus donacophilus (assembly GCA_004027715.1). Lineage (NCBI taxonomy): Eukaryota > Metazoa > Chordata > Mammalia > Primates > Pitheciidae > Plecturocebus > Plecturocebus donacophilus. The sequence continues at coordinate 1,263 of PVKP010054436.1, forward strand.
AGACATTATTATTATTTCGAGACAGAGTCTTGCTCTATCACCCAGGCTAGAGTGCAGTGGTGTGATCTTGGCTCACTGCAACCTCCGCCTCATGGATCCAAGCAATTCTGTTGTTTCACACTTCTGAGTAGCTGGGATTACAGGAGCCCACCACCACATCAAGCTGATCTTTGTAATTTTAGTAAAGACGGGGTTTCACCATGTTGGCCATGCTGGTCTTGAATTGCTGACCTCAGGTGATCCGCCTGCCTCAGCCTCCCAAAGTGCTGAGATTACCGGCGTGAGCCACTGCGCCTGCCCAACATTATCATATGTACATGTTTTTGCATGGAGCTATGTTTTCATTCACTTCCTACCTGTGTGTGTGAGGCTTCCCATTTCTCTTCAGCCTTGCCAGCATTTGTTAACTGTTCATTTTTTGATCATTGCCATCCTGGGGGTGTCAGGTGACGTCTCTCTGAGGTCTGCATCTTCCTGCCCACCATGATGTTGAGCATTTTCTCATTTGCCAATTGGATGTTTGTGTATCTTCCTTGGAGAAGCGTCCCTTCAAATCCTTTGCCCGTTTTACATCAGACTGTGTGTCTCTTGTTGGAGTAAAAGGTCTTTTCTATTCCGGATAAGGGCTCTTTATCAGGTACCTGATTTCGTCTCTTGCCGCTGTTTGTGGCTGTGTCTCCAGGAGCTGAGTTACCACAGGCCTCCAATAACTCCGTTCCCGGTGGTGTAGCAGCTCCTGGCCTGTATGCCAGACCTTTTCTCAGCTTGTTCTGCCCTAGCAAGTTTCTCCATATAAAACTCATTCTCATTACTGTTATTGGTTAGTTCAACTCTGACAGTACTAGGCCGGGTGTCGTGGCTCACTTTGGGAGGCTGAGGCATGTGGATCACCTGAGGTCAGGAGTTCAAGACCAGCCTGGCCAACCAACATGGTGAAACCCTGTCTCTACTAAAAAAAAAAAAAATTAGCCGGGGATGGTGGCACTCGGCTGTAATCCCAGCTACTCCGGAGGCTGAGGTGGGAGAATCACTTGAATCCAGGAGGCAGAGGTTGCAGTGAGCCAAGATTGTGCCACTGCACTCCAGCCTGGGCAACAGAGCCAGACTTCTTCTCAGAAATCATCATCGTCATCGTCATCATCATCTGGCAATTCTAATGAAACCAACTTTTCTTCTTCAGCAGTGCTTGACTTTTACATCCTTTATTACTATTTTAAAACATTTCTCTCCTGGGTTCATGATTACGATCCCTCCTGCTGACCATCTTTCACTTTCCATTTCTACGTGCTCCTTCCACTGTGAGCCCCGCCTCTCCCTGTGCCATCCTTTTCCATTGTGCCCTTTTGGGCTTTGCAGGAAACATCCCTTTTTCTTCGTTTTTCTCCTGGACTGCCCCTGCCTGTTTTCACGATCTGCACTTGACCTTTCCTTGATACTGCAGTTCCCCTGGTGGCCCTTCTTCATTAAGAACCTGGTTCTCAGCCTCTGCTCTTGTCAGAATAACCTTCTCCAGATTTCTCTGTTGAATCTTTTTAGTACCATCTGCTCCACAACCTGTTGCTATTATTTCTGGATACTTGAGAAACTCTTCTTTCTGTTTTTCACTCCTTTTCCTCTGGCTTTATCCTAAGGGGCACGAATATTCCAACAGATGACACCTCCCTTTTTTTAAAATTTGAGACTGGCTCACTGTGTCGCCCAGGCTGGAGTGCATTGGTACGATCTCGGCTCACTGCAGCCTCACCCTCCCAGGCTTAAGTGATCCATCTGGAGTAGCTGGGATTATAGATGTACACCACCACGCCCAGCTAACTTTGGTATTTCTTATAGAGATCAGGTTTCACCATGTCTCCCAGGCTGGTCTTGAACTCCTGGACTCTCGTGATCTGTCCATCATCACCTCCCAAAATGCTGGGATTACAGGCATGAGCCACCACGCCTGCCAGGCTGGAGTACAGTAATGCAGTCATGGCTCACTGCAGCCTCAACATCCCTGGCTCAAGTGATTCTCCCACCTCAGCCTCCTGAGTAGCTGGGACTGTAGGTGCGCACTGCAATGCCTGGCTAATTTTTGAATTTTTCTGTAGAGACAGGGTCTCCTTATGTTGCCCAGGTTGGTCTTAAACTCCTGCACTCAAGTGATCCATCCGCCTTGGCATCTCTAACTGCTGGTATTACAGGTGTGAGCCACTGTGCCCAGCCAGATGACACTTCTGTTATTCCAGCTAAGCCCTGCCATTTTATTTTATTTATTTTTAATACTTCTCATATCCCAAATTTCCTCTTTCCAATCCAGTGATTTTCAGTAATATCAGACTCAGTGCCTTTTGTTTATACTATTCTCTATACCATTGTTAAAGTAAATTTATGGATAATATAATATCACATACATAATTTTAGAAAATTTGTGTTTTGCCCAAACTATAAGATAATGAGAGAAAAAGGGAAGTCCTTTATATTAAATATTATGTATTTTTGTACAAACATAGTCTGGCACTACTACTTTAGAAGGTGTCATGAAGCAGTTAGCTACTTGCACCTACTTATAATGGATACGTTTAGCTTTAACAGAGGTAAAGTGGCCAGGTGCAGTGGTTCACTCCTGTAATCCCAGCACTTTGGGAGATCAAGGTGAGAGGATTACCTGAGGTCAGGAGTTCGAGACCAGCCTGGCCAACATGATGAAACCTCATCTCTTCAAAAAATATAAAAATTAGCCAGACATGGTGGTGTGTGCCTGTAGTTCCAGCTACTTGGGAGGCTGAGGCATGAGAATTGCTTGAGCTGGGAGGCAGAGGCTTCAGTGAGCCGAGATTGTGTCACTGCACTCCAGCCTGGGCAACAGAGCAAGATTCTGTCCCCCCCCCAAAAAAAAAAGATCAAAACCAAAACCCAAACAACAAAAGTAAAGAGACTAGAGGTTTTTGTTGTTGTTTTACAAGAATATCAAGACACGCTTGTTTATATATGGTAGGAGAGGGAAATAACCATTATTGAAGTAGGGCTAGCATGCCCCCAAATGACAGGCATACCTTGGAGATATTTCACATTTTGTTCCAGACCACTGCAATGAAGCAGATATCACAATAAAGCGAGCCACACAAATGCTTTGGTTTCCCAAATGTTTTGGTGACTCACGCCTATAACCCCTTCCCTTCCCTCCCCTCCCCTCCCCCTCCCATCTTCTTCCTCCTCTCCTCCCCTCCTCTTCCTCCATGCCTCCCTCCTTCCTTCCTTCCTTTTTCTCTCTCTCTTTTGTTTTCTTCTTTTAAAAGTTTCATCGTGTTGTCTAGACTGGAGTGCAGTGGCACAATCATAGCTCACTGTAAACTCAAACTCCTGGGCTCAAGCAATCCTCCTGCCCCCAGCCTCCCAGTTAGCTAGGACTATAGGTGCACGTCACTGTGCTCAGTTAACTAAAAAAAAAAAAAAAAAAAAAAAATTCCTTTGTAGCAGTGGGCAACTATGTTGCCCAAGCTGGTCTTGAATTCATGGCCTCAAGTGATCCTTCTGCCGCCACCTCCCAAAGAACTGGGATTACGGGGCGAGCTGCCACTCTTGGCCTGGTTATTTTTTTGTGGTAGTCTGTTTTTGAGTCTTCGTTTTTATCACCAGTATTTTCTGTAAAGGGCAAGTTAGAAGGGAAAGACTTGATTCATATTTTAGACTTTTGTATTACCAGATAGCACAGGTTATATTGATTACATTCATGTGAAATGCATCACATCAATAGACCTAACATCTGGTCAACCCACCACTTGCGATGCTAATACTGAAAACTGGAACGTGGTAATCATACTCTCCTCCCTCCTTTGTTCAGTTATGTTTTCTTCTGTGTCTTTAGAACTTTATTTTGGCATTATTATAACGTCTAGTTTTCTGTCAACCATTAAGTGAATGTTTGCTTAAAAAAAAAAAACCACCAGTTGTTAATATTAATACTTCCCTGAAATAGTATCTAATTAGAGTTGTAAAAGCATATTTTTAATTCTTTCATTTCTTCTGCATTACAAGCTAGCATTATTCTGTAAAGGAGAGCTTTTCCTTCCTTTTTTTTTTTTAATTGATCGAGGATACTTAGCTATTCTGAAATACTGTTCCTATTGACAAGGCATGATAAATGCCTGATGTTTTATTCTCTTAAATTACTAATTTTCAAAGTAGAATTTCTTTTAATTACCACCTCAAATGGTGACTTTTCCTCTCGTTTTTGAATATTACTATGTAATGATGCATTTTCATCAACTCCACCCATTACAGTTATCTTCTGTTTTAATCATCAAATTTTCACACTTTGGCTGGTGGGAAAGTTTTCAGTGGACTCATGTGTCTTATTTTTAAATTTTAAAGTGTTTTCAATTTTATTGCTATATAATTGACATATAAGAAATTGTACATATTTAAAGTGTACATTTTGATGTTTTTGTTTTCGAGTTGGAATCTCATTCTGTTGCCCAGGCTGGAGTGCAGAGGTGTGATCTCTGCTCACTGGAACCTCTGCTTCCTGGGTTCAGGCGATTCTTCTGCCTCAGCCTCCCAAGTAGCTGGGATTACATGTGCCTGCATGACATGCCACCATGCCTGGCTAATTTTTATATTTTTATTAGAGACAGGGTTTCACCATGTTGGTCAGAGTGGTCTCAAACTCCTCACCTCAAGTGATCCACCTGCTTCGGCCTCTCCAAGTGTTGGGATTACAGGTGTGAGCCACCCTGCTCTGCCTCATGAGTTTGTATACATATACATGCCCGTGAAGCTATCACAGTAGTTAAGATCATATTTCCTTAATACAAAGTGTTTTGTATTTCTAAAATACAGAAGTTTCCTTGCGCTTCTTTATAATCCATTTTTCTCTTTACTTCCTGGAAACCACTGATTTGCTTCCTGTCACTGTATGTTAATTAGAGAGACTCTACCCTTCTCCCCAGCCCGCAGCCCTCTCAAGTGGCCTGGCCTGTGAAATTCTGTCGATCCTTGCTGGGCCTGAGATTCTCTTCCCCCACCGACAGATACGATGTTGGCTTGGTGGCACTATGAAGAGGGACCCTACCACCACAATTGGCCCAGCTGGGGGACCTTCTTTGTCCTTGTGGGTCTGAGACTTCCCTGTCTACCCAGAGATACTGGGGCTGCCAGAGGGCACAGGCCGGAGAAGCTGCTGCAGAAGCAGCCTGGCCTTGGATTCTGCTGGCCTGACTTTCTCTTTTTCCACTGAGAGACTCCCAGTGGGCCAGGCTGGAGGAGTCCCTCCCTCCCCCTCAGACAGCTCCAGCAGGGAGCAGTGGGAGTCTAAGAAAAATTACACTGCATAGGCTCTGAAAATTAAACTGCCATTGGAACCATAGCACGCAGAAGTAGGGCAGGACCTGCATACTAAGTGGAAATAATGTACTAAAAGAAAAGAATGAATGAACTAGGGTCTGGAATTTCCAACATAATAGAATGTCTAGGATGCAACAAAAACATCTCTTGCCATACCAAGAAACAAGAAGATCACACCTTGAATAAGAATAATCAACTGACACCAACACCTGATAAATCAAGTGATGGAATTAACTGACAAGGATTTTAAAGTAGCTGTCATATAAATGCTTCAGCCATCAGTTACAAATTGTCTTGAAACAAATGAAAAATAAGTCTCAGCAAAGAAAAAGATGTTATAAAAGAACCAAGAGGGAATTCTAAAACTGAGAAATACAGTAAGAGAAATAAAGAAATCTCTGATTGATGGGCTCAGTAGTCAAGTGGAGATGACAAGATAGAATCAGTGACCTTAACAGATCAATAGAATGATTGGTGAACAGGACAGAAGGATAGAATTTCCCAGTCTGTGCCCGGTGTGGTGGCTCACACCTGTAATCCTAGCACTTTGGGAGGCCAGGGCGGGTGGATCACCTGAGGTCAGGAGTTTGAGACTGGTGCTGGCCAACATGGTGAAACCCTGTCCCCACTAAAAATACAAAAATTAGCTGGGCGTGGTGATGCGTCCCTGTAATCTCAGCTGCTTGGGAGGCTGGGGTAGGAGAATTGCTTTAACCCAGGAGGCGGAGATTGCGGTGAGCTGAGATCACACGATTGCACTTCAGTCTGGGCAACAGAGCCAGACTTGGTCTCAAAAAAAAAAAAAAAAAGATTTTTACCCAGTCTGAAAAACATAGACAAAGGTAGACTGGAAAAGAGCATTTAGTATAGCCTTAGAGACTGCAGGGCAGTATAGGCTGAGTATGGCTAATTTAAATATCTGAAATCAGAAATGCTTCAGAATTCAAAATGTTTTGAGCACTGACATGATGATCAAAGGAAATACTCATTGGAACATTTTGGATGTCAAATTTTTTGATTAAAGATGCACAACCAGTATGTATATTGCAAATATTCCAAAATCTGAAAAAATTTGAAATCTGAAACACCATTGGTACCAAGCATTTTGCATAGGGGATGCTTAATTTGTGGTAAGCGATCCAACATTTATGTCATCAGTGTTGTGGAAGGAGAGTGAAATTTAGTAAGTAGTGCTGAAAGAGTATTTGAAGAAATAACTGGTTGAAGGTGGCTCAAATTTGATGAAAGACATCAACCTACAGCTTCATGAATTTGAGGGGTCCCCAAACCGGTTAAAACCAAAGGAATCCATACTAATACTTTATGTAACTAATGATCTAAAAACTGAAAAAGGAAAAAACATGAAAAGCAGCTTGAGAGGAACAATGTATTACCCCTAGGGTAGCACCAATTTGAATGACAGCAGGTTTCTCATCTGAAACCATGGAAGCAAGAAGGAAGCAGCACAGTAGGATTTCAAGTGTTGAAAGAAAGCCATGAACTTTGAGTTTCATGTGCAGCAAAACTGTTCCTTAAGGATGAAGGATGAATAATGGCATTATCAGGTGAAGGAAAATGGAAAGAATTTGTTGCTAGCAGACATGCCCTTCAATGTTGGCAAAAGAAAGTTCTTCAGGCTGAATTCAGGGCTTGGTGCAGTGGCTCACGCCTGTAATCCAGCACTTTGGAAGGCTGAGGTGGGCAGATCACTGGAGGTCAGGAGTTGGAGACCAGCCAGGCCAACATGGTGAAACCTTGTCTCTACTGAAAATATAAAAATTAACCAGGCTTGGTGGCGCATGCCTGTTATCCCAGCTACTCAGGTGGCTGAGGCAGGAGAATCACTTGAACCCGGGAGGCGGAGGTTGCAGTGAGCTGAGATTGCATTACTGCACTGTAGCCTGGGTGATAGGGCAAGACTCTGTTTCCAAAAACAAAACAAAACAAAACAAAAACCTGAATTCAATGATGAAAGATTCTTGGAGCATGCAAAGGAAAAAAGAACAATGGAAAGAGCAGAAATATGGGTACATACTAGAGATGATCATTTTCCTCAGAAATTTTATGAGTCATATTCGATGATTGAAGCAAAAATTGCAACACTATTTAATAAGACAATGATATTTAAAAACAGGAAAATTAAAGGAGCCTTGGTGGAAGTGATATTTGCACACTTCACTTGAAGTGGTAAAATGTTGATAGCAGCAGCCTGATAAGTCATGTATGTATGTTGTAATTAATACCCAGAACAAGCACTACAGAAACTGTAGAAAGAGATGAACTCAGAAATGCAAGATAAATAAATTAAGATGGAATCCTAAAGTTGTGTAAATAACCTGCAGGAAGTCAAGAAAAGGGTAACAAATGAGACACAAGGGAAAGAAACAAAACAACAAAAATTAGTAGACAATTATTAAGTGCTAATACATTGGTAAATACTGTAAATGTAAATATTCCAAATTCTCTAATCAAATATTAGAGATTGGCAGAGTGGATAAAAAAATGGCCCAAATATATGATGTTTACAATAGGTAGGTTGAGTAAATTGACAGATAAAATGTAACATGCAAACAGTAATCCAAAAAACAGGAGTGCCTGTGCTAATATCAGACTAAGTACACTTCAGAGCAAAGATAATTACTAGAAACAAAGAGGGACATTTCGTAATGATGAAATGAGTGCACACCAAACAGTAGAGCCTCAAAATATATCAAAGAAAAATGAACAGAGTTGAATAGAGAAATTTCAAAAAGAGCCATAGTTATGGTTATGGGCTTAAAAAGCTTATCTCAGTAAATGCTAGAACCAGTAGACTGAAAATCAGCAAGAATATAGAAAACAATACTTAAGAAACAGTATTTATTTGACATATTTAGGACATACCACTCAACAGCAGTAGAATACATGCTTCGTAAAAGTGCCTGTGGTACATTCACTAAGCTAGACTGTGCCTAGGCCAGAGAACAAACCAACATAAGAAATTTTAAAGAATCTGTATGACATACTGTGTTTTCTGATCTTAATGGATTCAAGCTAGAAATCAATAACAGAAAGAAAAAAGGAAGGTCTTTAAGCTTGCATATGTTAAGCACTACATTCCTAAATAAGCCATGGGTCAAAGAGGAAGCCTTGTGGCTCATGCCTGTAATTCTAGCACTTTGGGAGACCAGGGCAGGAGGACGACTTGAAGCCAGGAGTTGAAGACCAGCCTGGGCAATATAGCAAGACCCCATCTCTAAAGCACACACACACACACACACACACACACACACCAGGTCTTCTGGCATGGGTCTTGTAGTCCCAGCTACTTGGGAGGCTGAAGTGGGAGGATTGTTTGAGTCCTGGAGTTTGAGGCGACAGTGAGTTATGATGGGTGACAAAGTGACACTTTGTCAAAAAACAACAAAAAACATAAAATTAATGAAAATAAAACATATCTGTGGGATGCAGCTCAAGCAGTTCTCAGAAGAAAATTTACAGCATTAAATTCTTACATTAGATCTCAGCCTAAAGTCTCATGAAACTGATAAGCAACTTAAGTCTCAGAATACAAAATCAGTGTGTAAAAATCACAAGCATTCCTATACACCAATATCGGACTTAAAGAGAGCCAAATCAAGAACGAACTGCCATTCACAATTGCTAGGAAGAGAATGAAAAACCTAGGAATACAACTAACAAAGGATGTAAAGGACTTCTTCAAGGAGAACTACAAACCACTGCTCAAGGAAATAAGAGAGGACACAAACAGATGGAGAAACATTCCATGCTCATGGTTAGGAGAAATCAATATTGTGAAAATGGCCATACTGCCCAAAGTAATTTACAGATTCAAAGCTATCCCTGTCAAGTTACCTATGACCCTCTTCACAGAACTGGAAAAAAAACACCTTAAACTTCATATTGAACCAAGAGAGCCTGCAGAGCGAAGTCAATTCTAAGGAAAAAGAACAAAGCTGGAGGCATCACGCTACCTGACTTCAAACTATACTACAAGCCTACAGTAATCAAAACAGTATGGTACTGGTACCAAAACAGGGATAGAGACCGATAGAACAGAACAAAGGCCTCGGAGGCAACGCCACACATCTACAACCATCTGATCTTTGAGAAACCTGACATAAACAAGCAATGGGGAAAGGATTCCCTGTTTAATAAATGATGTTGGGAAAACTGACTGGCCATGTGCAGAAAGCAGAAACTGGACCCCTTCCTGACACCTTACACTAAAATTAACTCCAGATGGATTAAAGACTTAAACATAAGACCCAACACCATAAAAACCCTAGAAGAAAATCTAGGCAAAACTATTCAGGACATAGGCATAGGCAAGGACTTCGTGACTAAAACACCAAAAGCAATGGCAACAAAAGCCAATATAGAAAAATGGGATCTAGTTAAACTCCAGAGTTTCTGCACAGCAAAAGAAACAATCATTAGAGTGAACCAGCAACCAACAGAATGGGAAAATATTTTGCAATCTACCCATCTGACAAAGGGCTAATATCCACAATCTACAAAGAACTAAAACAGATTTATAAGAATAAAATAAATCCATTCAAAACTGGGCAAAGGATATGAGCAGACTCTTTACAAAAGAAGACATATATGAGGCCAACAAACATATGAAAAAATGCTCCTCATCACTGGTCATTAGAGAAATGCAAATCAAAACCACATTGAGATACCACCTCATGCCAGTTAGAATGGCGATCATTAAAAAATCTGGAGACAACAGATGCTGGAGAGGATGTGGAGAAATAGGAACACTTTTACACTGTTGGTGGGAGTGTAAATTAGTTCAACCATTGTGGAAGACAGTGTGACGATTCCTCAAGGACCTAGAAATAGAAATTCCATTTGACCCAGCAATCCCATTACTGGGTATAT
>PVKP010054437.1:0-11471 GCA_004027715.1 Plecturocebus donacophilus
GAACACCACAAAGATATTCCTCAAGAAGAGCAACCCCAAGGCACATAATCGTCAGATTCACCAGGGTTGAAATGAAGGAGAAAATGCTAAGGGCAGCCAGAGAGAAGGGTCGGGTTACCCACAAAGGGAAGCCCATCCGACTCACAGCAGATCTCTCAGCAGAAACCCTACAAGCCAGAAGAGAGTGGGGGCCAACATTTAACATCCTTAAAGAAAAGAACTTTCAACCTAGAATTTCATATCCAGCCAAACTAAGCTTCATAAGTGAAGGAAAAATAAATTTTTTTGCGAACAAACAAGTACTCAGAGATTACATCACCACCAGGCCTGCTTTACAAGAGCTTCTGAAAGAAGCACTACACATGGACGGGAACAACCAGTGTCAGCCATTCCAAAAACATACCAAAAGGTAAAGAGCATCACCGTAATGAAGAATCTACATCAACTAATGGGCAAAACAGCCAGCTAGCATTACCAGAAGCTGCAATTTTCGTCTCTGATAAAACAGACTTTAAAACAACAAAGAACACAAGAAACAAAGAGGGACATTACATGGTGGTGAAAGGATCAATGCAACAAGAAGAGCTAACGATCCTAAATATATACGCACCCTATTACAGGAGCACCCAGATACATAGGGCAAGTTCTTAATGACTTACAAAGAGACTTAGACTCCCACACAATAATAGTGGGAGACTTTAACACTACACTGTCAATATTACATAGATCAATGAGATAGAAAATTAATAAGGATATCCAGAACTTGAACTCAGACCTGGAACAACTAGACTTGACAAATATTTACAGAACTCTCCTCCCACAAATCCACAAAACATACATTTTTCTCAGTATCACATTATACCTAATTTAAAAGTGACCACATAATTGGAAGTAAATCACTCCCCAGCAATTGCATAGCATTTCACAGGTTTAAATAAAATATTGGTTGGCTGCTTATTTGTTATTTCCATCCCCTATTCCTTCCTGTCTCCATTGTTAAGCACAATTATTGTCATAAAAGAGGTTTTTAATATCCATTTTTAGACTGTATTCTAGCCTGGGCAATAAAACAATAATCCCATTCTCTCTCCCTTTCTCGTCCTCTTTCTTTCTCTCTTTCATTCTTTTTTTTCTTTCTTTTGCTGTTTCTTTCTTTTTCTAAAAAAAAAAAAAAAAAAAGAATGACCAATAAACACAGCCGTTAAAAAAAAGAAAAAGAATTTAACCTCCTCTTCTGGGTAGAAATCAGTGCATTTTCAGTTGTATGCAGGGTAGTTGTATCATTTTAGGCAGAACTATGATCTTGTAATTGTCTCTACTTGGCGATTAAGCATGATTTAAGGAGATGCACATGGGTGCCATACAGGTACCAAGTTGACAAGGGGTGGACTTTTGATGGTTAATTTCAGGTGTCAACTTTACTGAATCAAGGAATAACCAGATGACTGGTAGAGTATTATTTCTGGGCATGTCTGTGAGGGTGAGGGTGTTTCCAGAGAGACTGGCATTTCTTTTTTATTTTTTTGAAACAGAGTTTTGCTCTGCTGCCCAGGCCTGAGTGCAGTGGCCTGATCACAGCTCCCTACAGCCTCAATCTCCCAGGCTCAGGTGATTGATCCTCCCACCTTAGCCTCCAGAGTAGCTGGGATTACAGGCACGCACCACCATGCCTGGCTAATTTTTATATTTTCTGTAGAGATGAGGTTTCTAGGCTGGTCTTGAACTCCTGGGCTCAAGTGATCTACCTGCCTCGCCTCCCAAAGTCCAAGGATTACAGGCATGAGCCAACGTGCTCGGGGAGATGAGCATTTTAATCAGAGGACTCCATAAGAAAAATGTTCCCTCATCCAATGTGGGTGGGCACCATCAATTGGCTAAGGGCCTGGACAGAACACTGAAGCAGAGGAAAGGCATATTCTCTCTTTCTTAAAGCTGGGGCAGCCTTCTTCTCCAGCAACTAGAAAGATCGTAGTTACCAAACTGAGACAGGAAAGAGGATAAATGGCAACAGTTTGAGGTAGAGGAATATCGGAGTTTAGTTCTGAACACAGTAAGCTTCAGATGCTCATTACTTATGAGACTAGAGGCACCAAGTTGCATATGCAGTCCTGGAATTGAATACATAGTCCCAAAGCCTGGGTTAGAGGTGTGGGCTACAGATAATAAAGTTGGGAATCATTAACACACATACACACACACACACACACACACACACATATATGATATTAAAGCTATAGGTTAGAAAAATAACAATGACAGACTCTTGGGATATTCCATCATTCAGAAGTAGAAAAGATGAGGCATAACTAATAGAGAAGTCTAAAGAGGAGTATTCAGAAATGTGGGAAGAAAACAAGACGTGCATTTCCAAGAATAAGGAATGAGCACCTGTGCCAAATGCTGATGGCAGATCAAGTTAGATAAGGTCTGAGAAAAAAATGACAGTTGAATTTGTCAACACGGAGGTCACTGTTAGTTTTGAAAGAAAAGTTTTCATGGTACAGCAAAATAAAAACAATTTAAAAATTGATTAAAGTTTAAGAGAGAATACGGGGATAGGAGATCCAAGATGGCTGATTAGGAACAGCTCAGGATTGCAGCTCCCAGCAAAAGCGCTGGATGCCGCTTTTCCAGACGGATTTTTATTGCCCACAGACCAGGAGATTCCCAGGCAGAGGAGCTCCATGGGTCGCCAGCGCAGCTGTTTTGGCCGGCACGGCTGTTTTGGCTGGCGCCCCAGTGCGACAGTTCTCCGCAGAAAATATACGGGTCCGGGCGCCGTTTTAGCTGGCGATTGGAGCTCCTGTGATAGAGAGTTACTCATTCAACTGATAAATAAAAGGGGACTGAAACAGGGAGCCAGGCCAGGAGATTCCCAGGCAAAAAAGTGCCACAAATCTCAGCACGGCTGTTTCAGTCGGCGCAGTGGGTCGCTGCACTGGAAATCACACAGATCCTGGTGCCTTTTCAACAGGCGACTGGAACATCTGGAAGACGGAGTCGCCCGTTCAACTCAAAAAAAAAAAAGGCTCTGAGGCAGGGAGCCAGGTGATCAGGCTCGGCTGGTCCCACCCCTACAAAAAAACAGCAATCTGAAATGCACTGGATTGAGAGTTTCTCAGCAAGCACAGCTGAACCCAGGAGGTTCCAGCTCTGTAGGGGAGGGGCACCCACCATTACTGAGGCAGTCCACCACTACAGAGGTAGTCCGCCATTGCTGAGGCAGCCCGCCATTGCCAAGGCAGCCCACCATTACAGAGAGAGTCTGCAATTATAGAGCTGGGCCGCCATTGCCGAGGCAGTTCTAACTACACCCGTATAAACAGGACTGCAGGGAAGTTCACATGGCAGCTGGGTGGAGCCCACAGCTGATCAGCAAAGCCTCTGCAGGCAGACAGTGACTAGGCTGCCTCCTGGCAGGGCAGGGTAGCCCTGAAAAAAGGCAGCAGCACAACAGAAACTCATAAATAAAGCCCTAAATCCCTAGGACAGAGCACCTGAGGAAAAAAAAGGGGGCTTATGAATTCTGTTGCATGAGACTTAAACATACCTGCCCAGCAGCTCTGAATGAACAATGGAGCTCACAGCTCAGCACATGAGCTCCTATAAAGGACAGACTGTCTCCTCAAGCAGCTCCCTGACCCCCATATATCCAAAGAGTCACCTCATAAAGAAGAGCTCAGACTGACATCTGGTGGGTATCCTTCTGGGACAAAGATAGCAGAAGAAGAAACTGGCAGCAACCCTTACTGTTCTGCAGCAGCTGCAGGTGATCCCCAGGCAAGCAGGGCCTGGAGTGGACCTCCATAGTCCTACAGCAGAGGGGCCTGAATGTTAGAAGGAAAACTAAGAAAGAAAGAAATAACTTCATCATCAACAAACTGGACGTCCATGCAGAGACCCAATCTGAAAGTCAACTACAAAGACGACAGCTGGATAAATCCATAAAGATGGGAAGAAACCAGTGCAAAAAGAATGAAAACACCCGAAACCAGAACACCTCTCCTCCTACAAGGGATCACAACTCCTCACCAGCAAGGGAACAAGGCTGGATGGAGAATGAGTGTGATGAATTGACAGAATCAGGCTTCAGAAGGTGGGTAATAAGAAAATTCTGTGAGCTAAAAGAACATGTTCTAACCCAATGCAAAGAAAAAAGATTTGATGAAATGCTAATGAGAATAAACAACTTAGAGAGGAATATAAGTGAATTGATGGAGCTGAAAAACACAACACGAGAACTTCACAAAGCATACACAAGTTTCAACAGTCAAACTGACCAAGCATAAGAAAGGATATCAGAGGTTGACGATCAACTCAATGAAATAAAACAAGGCAAGATTAGAGACAAAAGGGTAACAAGGAATGAACAAAGTCTTCAAGAAATATGGGACTATGTGAAAAGACCTATCTACATTTGATAGGTGTACTGAATGTGACAGAGAGAATGAATGCAAGCTGGAAAATACTCTTCAGGATATTATCCAGGAAAACTTCCCCAACCTAGCAAGCAGGCCAATATTCAAGTCCAGGAAATACAGAGAACACCACAAAGATATTCCTTAAGAAGAGCAACCTCAAGGCACATGATCGTCAGATTCATCAGGGTTGAAATGAAGGAGAAAATACTAAGGGCAGCCAGAGAGAAAGGTCCAGTTACCAATAAAGGGAAGCCCATCAGACTCACAGCAGATTTCTCAGCAGAAACCCTACAAGCCAGAAGAGAGTGGGGACCAATATTCAACATCCTTAAAGAAAAGAACTTTCAACCCAGAATTTCACATCCAGCCAAACTAAGCTTCATAAGTGAAGGAAAAATAAAATCCTTTATGAACAAGCAAGTACTCAGAGATTTCATCACCACCAGGCCTGCTTTACAAGAGTTCCTGAAAGAGGCACTAAACATAGAAAGAAACAACCAGTACCAGCCACTCCGAAAGCATACCAAATGGTAAAGAGCATCAACATAATGAAGAAACTGCATCAACTAACAGGCAAAACAGCCAGCTAGCATCAAAATGACAGGATCAAATTAACACATAACAATTTAATCCTAAATGTAAATGGGCTAAACGCCCCAGTCAAAAGACACAGACTGGCAAATTGGATAAAAAGCCAAAACCCATCAGTGTGCTGTATCCAGGAAACGCATCTCACACGCAAGGATACACAAAGGCTCAAAATAAAGGGATGGAGGAAGATTTACCAAGCAAATGAAGAGCAAAAAAAAGCAGGAGTTGCAATTTTCGTCTCTGATAAAATAGACTTCAAACCAATAAAGATCAAAAGAGACAAAGAAGGACATTACATAATGGTAAAAGGATCAATGCAACAAGAAGAGCTAACGATCCTAAATATATATGCACCCAATACAGGAGGACCCAGATACATAAAGCAAGTTCTCAATGACTTACAAAGAGACTTAGACTCCCACACAATAATAATGGGAGACTTTAACACCCCATTGTCAATATTAGACAGATCAACAAGACAGAAAATTAACAAGGATATTCAGGACTTGAACTCAGACCTGGAACAAGCAAACCTAATAGACATTTACAGAACTCTCCACCCCAAATCCACAGAATATACATTCTTCTCAGCACCACATCACACCTGCTCTAAAACTGACCACATAACTGGAAGTAAATCACTCCTCAGCAAATGCAGAAGAACGGAAATCATAACAAACAGTCTCTCAGACCACAGAAGGAGGGAAGGAGGTGAGGAGGTGAGGAGCCTGTTTAAGAAAAGTTGTATCTGGCCAGGCATGGTGGCTCATGCCTGTAATCCTATCACTTTAGGGGGCTGAGGCAGGTGAATCACTTGAGCCCATGAGTTCAACATTAGCCTGGGCAACATGATGAAACCCCATTTCTACAAAAAATAAAAGAAATGAGCCAGGCATGTTGGTGCCTGCCTGTGCTCCTAGCTACTCGGGTGGCTATGACTAGGAGGATCACTTGAAGCCAAGAGGTTGAGGCTGCAGTGAGCAATTGTGGCATCATTGCTCTCCAGCCTGGGTGAAAGAGAGAAAAAAAAAGAAAAAAGAAAAGCAGTACTTTTACTATCTGTAACATTTCATTTTGTATGACTGTCAGTTTTGTACAAGTCTGTTTCTACACTGATAAACCAGTAACGTATCTGAGAGCAGAAACTAAATCATGCAGCTTCTACAACTAACTATAACTCTGGACAAGTTATTTCACACTAATACGGGATTTCAGTTTCCTTTTTTATAAAATATTGGGACAATTTAGAGAGCTGATAATTTTGAAGATCCATTCCAGTTATGACATTTGATTTTATAGCCTCTCCAAGTTCTCAGAATAGTATTTGCAGAACTGAGAACAAAAATCAAACTAAGGCTACATTTAAAATAAGTCTCCTTATCAAATTGCTATATAATTTGTTAAGGTAACACATAAAGTTACCAGATACCCAGAATAACATCAAAATTTAACTACATATATTATACTCACTAATAAAAGGTAGAAATACTACACTAACATTCTAGAAACATTCCTTTTATCTTATAGCACTAGAATATTTCAGCAAATGGGCTGTCAGCACACAAGTTCAAAAAGGGTCATCTTAAATACACCAAAATTTTAGTTCTTAAAAAAAAAAAGACAACTACCTTTGTCATTACTAAAATTTAAAGCAATTATCATAGAAGGCAACCCTCTTATTTTTAAACTAGGCTGATTTGGACTGCCTATTTTTATTTGATATTTATTAGTTATCTGTAAAACAAAGATTCTATTTACAAGGAGATTAAGAAAAAACAGGGCCCGGCACAGTGACTCAAGCCTATAATCTCAGCATTGAGGTGAAAGGATCACACTATGTGACTTAGGCTGGTCTCAAATTCTGACCTCTAGCAATCCTCCCACCTTAACCTGCTAAAGTGCTGGGATTACAGGTGAGCAACCACGCCCAGCTGAAGACATTTTAATTCAAGTTTTTCCTTTAAAAAAAAAAGAACCCGAATTAGCACCCCATCACACAATGCAACCCCAACTACTATTCATTCTCAGTCCCTGCTTTTCATAGCCAAACTTCCTCAAAGATGTGTGTATATCTACTCCATTTCTTCATCTCCCACTCATTCTTCAACCCAGCCTAATCTAACTTCATCCTGCCCCTATTATACCACTAAATCTAATTAAGTCAATGACATCCCAGGGCTGAATCCAATTAACACTTTCAGAACTTGTTTTGTTAGGCCTATCACTTGAAACCCTTCTTTGGCTTCTCTGATAACACTCTTTTCTGATTTAGCCCCAATTCTGAACTACTCTTTCTCTGTTTTCTCTGCCCCACCTCCTCACCACTTACCACTGGAGGTCCTAAAAGCTCAAAGTCCTCTTCTTACTCCAGACTCTCCCAAGGCAAGTATCAATTTCTAGGGCTTCAAACTACCAGGTCAGAGTATCAAGGTGAAAATCACTTATCCTTAATTTCCCTTGACAATTCCCTTAAATTCGCCCTTTAAATACACTTTACCATATGAACAGGCCACAATGGTGGCCAATACACAATCCCCTCCAACCTTCAAGCACCATACTAATCAGGTAGTTTAACTTAATTAAAGACCCACTGTACAAATAAGTACATCATTTTTTTTGCTCCTATGCCATTCCACCTCTATACTCCCTCATTTATAACCCATCAATATTGAAATTTTTTTTTCCTTTTTTTTGAGATGGAGTTTCACTCTTGTTACCCAGGCTGGAGTGCAATGGCGTGATCTCGGCTCACCGCAACCTCCGCCTCCTAGGTTCAAGCAATTCTCCTGCCTCAGTCTCCCGAGTAGCTAGGACTACAGGCGCGCGCCACCATGCCCAGCTAATTCTTGTATTTTTGGTAGAGACGGGGGTTTCAACACGTTGACCAGGATGGTCTCGATCTCTTGACCTCATGATCCACCCGCCTCAGCCTCCCAAAGTGCTCGGATTATAGGCGTGGGCCACCTCACCCAGCCTTGAAATTTGTTTTTTAAAATTAATTGGCATAAAGTAGGATAAAATGTATCATCTTAATCATTTTTAAGTATACAGTTCAATAGTCTTAAGTACATTCATGCTGTGGTGTAACAAAACTCTCATCTTGCAAAGCTAAAACTCTATATCCATTAAACAATAACCTCCCAGCCAGGCGCAATGGCTCACGCCTGTAATCCCAGCACTTTGGGAGGCCAAAGCGGGCGGATCACCAGGTCAGGAGTTCAAGACCAGACTGGCCAACATGAAGAAACCCAGTCTTTAAAGAAAAAAAAAAATTAGAAACTAGGCCAGGCATGGTGGCTCACACCTGTAATCCCAGCACTGTGGGAGGCCAAGTCAAGCAGATGGCTTGAGCACAGAAGTTCAAGACACACCTGGACAACATAGCAAGATCCTGTCTCTTAAAACAACAACAACAACAACAACAACAACAAAAAATAACCTCCCATTCTCCCTTACCCCCTGTTCCTGGCAACCACCACTCTACCCAAGTCTCTATGAGATTATTCTAGTTACCTTATATAAGGTGAATCATACAGCATGTCTTCTTTGTGACTGGCTTATTTCACTTAGCATAATGCCCTCAAGGTTCATCACGTAGCATGTGTCTGAATTTCCCTCCTTCTTAAGGCTGAATCACATTCCACTGTATGTCTATGCCACATTTTATTCATCCATTCATCCACTGATCGATCTTTGGGTTGCTTCCACCTTTTGGCGACGTAACTATTATTGTAATGATGCTAAGAACAAGGGTATACAAATATCTCTGAGAACTTGCTTTCAATTATTTTGAGTATACATCAAGAAGTAGAATTGCTAGACATACGATAACTCTCTTTCAAAAAAAAATTTTTTTTTTTGAGATGGAGTCTCGCTCTGTTGCCCAGGCTGGAGTGCAGTGGCATGATCTCAGCTCACTGCAACCTCCACCTCCCGGATTCAAGTGATTCTTCTGCTTAGCCTCCCAAGTAGCTGGGACTACAAGCACCCCCACAACACGCCCAGCTATTTTTTGTATTTTTTAGTAGAGACCGGGTTTCACCATATTAGCCAGGCTGGTCTCGAACTCCTGACCTCATGAGCCGCCCGCCTCAGCCTCCCAAAACGCTGGGATTACAGGTGTGAGCCACTGTGCCCATCTTCTTTTCCATTGTGGCCAGACCATTTTATATCCCCACCAACACAGGAATTCTTGTACACAAGAGTTTCAATTTCTTCACATCCTTGCCCATGCCTGTTGTTATATTCTGCTTTGTTTTGATAGAACCCATTCTAATGAATATCAGGCTGTGACTTCTTTCATATAAACTTTATCTGCCTTCATTTTCCTACAAATTTGTGGTAAAAAGCCATCAAAAAATATGTTCCACAAACAAACAACATTCTAGAAGATACTGGCAATGCAATAGAAAAAAACAGTCTTTCAAAGCGGCATTTTAAGGGACAGTAAAATTGTAGTTCATGTGAAAGGGCATAAAAACAAAGGAAAACAAAAGAAAGGCATTTTCACTCATATCTGAAGTTCTCTGATGCCTCCTGCCTGCTTAGAGCTCTGAATTTCTTAAGCTTATGTTTTGCTTCCCTTCAGGATACTCCTCCTCACTACCCACCCCTCTCCCCAACTCATGCACTGGGAAACCTTCTCCTATTCTCTTTGCCTGTGGTTGTACCCTTCCTTTCTATTTCAGCTCTGTACACCTCGGCATTAGAGAGTATCGGTGATAAACACAGATATTTGGACAGCTGGGGTAAATGAATTCCCATTACAACCTTGAAAAGTTGAATTAAATGTTTGATTAAAATTGAAAATGAAACACACACACACACACACACACACACACACACACACACACACACACACCCCTGAAAACATTTAAAAAGTTTCACATAAAGCAACATATCAACACATCCTAAATCAGAAATGTATCCTGGTCTCTGAACTCCGAATTCAAAAGACTTTAATAATAAAATTTAAACTACAAATAGATTTAAGACAATCTAGAATGACTCTGGATCAAAAAGTCACTAGGCTAGGCACCTTTCCAGAAAACTAAAATAAAGCACAAACGTGTTTTAAATCAAAGGTATGTATTTAATAGTGATTAGTCTGCATTCAAAAATAAAAGATATTTTAAAGTTTGCATATACACAAAATTTACAGAATAGTTGTTATAGCTTTTTCAAAGTTCAAATTATCTATGTTAGAATTACTTTTTTTGAGACAGAGTCTCACCTGGTCTGTTGCCCAGGCTAGAGTGCAATGGCATAATATCAACTCATTGCAACCTACACTTTCCAGGTTCAAGTGATCTCCTGATTCGCTCTCCAAGTAACTGGGATTACAGGTGTGCACCACCATGCCCAGATAATTTTTGTATTTTTAGAAGAGACAGGGTTTCACCATGTTGGCCAGATTGGTCTCAAACTCCTGACCTCAAGTGATCTGCCCGCCTCAGCCTCCCCAAGTGCTGGGATTACAGGCATGAGACACTGCACCTGGACAGAATTACTTTTCAAAGAGCAAAATGTTTCAGTATTTACACCTGTGAAAATGAACCCAGGCATGAACATTTCCATTAATCCTAAAATAGTAATCATTATAGCATAAAAATGTAGACAGATATTTCATGATAAAGTTTCTTAAGTGTTGGTTAAGTGTTTTAAACTAAAAATTTATTTATATAAGTTCATTGTCATTTATAGTTTTAAAAAGGATATCATAGCAAAATCACTATAGAAGGTTAGAAAACAAATATAACTTTTAACTTTATTGACTCTTCAAATACCTAGGCAAAGAGTAAACAGACTACCAAGTGTTTTGAAAGTTACTTTCCTTGGCCGGTTACAGTGGCTCACACTTGTAATCCCAGCTCTCTAGAAGGCCAAGGCGGGAGGATCGCTTGAGCCCAGCATTTAGAGATTGAAGTGAGCCATGATCATGACACAGCATGCCAGCCGGGGAGACAGAGCAAGACCCTGTCTCAGAAAATAAATAAATAAGTAAATACTTAAAAATAAAATTTAAGAAAGTTACTTTTATTAAACTGTATCTAAATAATACTACCGTAATTTAAATAATCTAAATTATATGGCAATGTACCTACACAAAGATGTGCACTTTCACCATAGTCTACTTCACTTACAATTACACAGTATTGTTTGTAGAATATAAGATACACATGTTAGCAAAAAAATTTTTTGAAAAGTTACCCACAATTCCATATATTTACCTTGAAAAAGTTAAATAAAACCAAACACTTGAAGTTTATTGCATTTGTCACACTATATTTTTCAAAATAACTCAGAGAAATATTTAAATAATTAAAATTATCAGGCATGGTGGCTCACACCTGTAATCCCAGCACTTTGGGACGCTGAGGTAGGCGGATCACTTGAGGTCAGGAGTTCGACATCAACCTGGCCAATACAGTAAAACTCCGTCTCTACTAAAAATACAAA
>PVKP010054438.1:0-11493 GCA_004027715.1 Plecturocebus donacophilus
GGCATCTTCCCATTCGGTCCTCACAGCTTTGTGAGGATGGGGCCTACCATCTCCCTACGTCTACAGAGAAGCAGTCTTAGAAAAGGTGTCACCTGCCCAGGCCCACAGTGAGGAGGTGGCTGAGCTGAGATCCAAGCCCAAGTCAGCCTCACTTCAGAGGCTGCTGCAGTCTATGGCCTCTCCATGCCACCTGGATCCCCGTCTGCCTTCTTAAGAGACCCCTCCAGGACCAGACTCCACCTCCTGCTGATTAGATGCTTACCTTCTTTGCTGTTTCAAAATCTAAACCTTCTAGTGCTTCCATGGCCAGCTCGTGCCAATCAGTGTCTGTCACACCCAAGCAAGCAAGCTGGTAGGCTTCCTTGAACATTTTCCTATCCAGGTACTGGTACATGGGAGCAGACTGCAGGATTTCACCAAGGGAAAGAAAGACTGTTTTCAGAGCCATGGAAAGAGCCAGATTCATACAGAGCCTGCCTCTAGATGTGTGTGACAATTACCCATGCAATTACCCATGCCTGCGGAGCAGCCCTGCAGCTGTCAATGAGTACCCTGCCCAGTCTGCCCACCCACTCTGTGTACCCCGTCCTGCACCCCTCTCACAGCCAGGCCATCGTGCGCCACAGCACAAACTCTCTGCCCATCTCCTCCTCCTTCCCACCTGTAGGCCTGCCCAACACAGGATGTCAGCCTCATCCCCTCCCCACTCTCCCTCTGGAAAATACATATTCGAATTTCAAGGCCCTGTTGAAATGTCACCTCTTCTGGAGAGTCCCCCCGGGGTCCCTCAAGCCCCCACCCCAGGGGAAGGAGTCTCAGCTTCCTCTGCCCTTTGTCCAGATCTCAGGTTGTGCTGCAGTTACAGGCCTGTGTCCTCAGCCAGGCCCTGCACAGCCTATGGGCAGTGGTGGGTTGTACCCGCCTCCCTCAGCAGGCCCCCAGTCTATGTTTGCTGACAGAATGAATCGTTTTCTGGGAGGAAGGGTCTAGGATAGCCTCTTCTTCTAGGGACCGATTCCAAGAAATGTAAGTGATTTGCTCCGAGTTACTCTGGAAGCCTCTGGAAACAAGTCTCCTGCTCCCTGTACTGGGGCCAACGTCCTCCTAGGAGATGCGGTTGCCTTGCTGTGAATGTCATGAATAGTTCCTAAAGACTTCTCTTTCTTAGGTTTATAAAGGTCTGGGCTGTCCCCACAGACCTGTGCAGTAGGTATTATTTCTCCCTGACTACAGCCCAGGAGGCCGAGACTCAGACGGGACAACTGACCTTCCCATGACACAGCTGGCAAATGGAGAACCTCAGGCTGGAGCTTCCCATAGATAAGGGAAGGGATCCTACTAGTGTATAAAATAAGAAATATGAGCCTAACATCTGTACAACCTGGACTGGACTCCAGGTTCTGTGCCCCTTCCTGCCACATGTGTGCGTGTGTATATGTTTATACGTGTGTGTGTGCAGGCCTGAGAATGAGTCTGAGTTGGGCCAGAACGTCTTTAACAGGAAAGGCCTTGCCCTTGTTTTAGGCCCACCAGTGTGCTTCAGGGCCGGCATCTCTCCTGGCTTCCTGGGCATGGAAGAGCAATCAGCCAGGACCTCTGTGCTAATGGTTCCCAAATGTGGATATGGAAGTGCTGTTTTCTCTGTTTGGGACCTTTATCTTTGAAATTTCCAGTCCCTTTTTTTAGTTTTAGTGTTGAAGGCAAGTTTTGTCTTTTTAAGCTTGTGTAAACCAAGAATAAAACGCTAAACTCTCCCCACCTGCATTGAATGAATCTCTCCCCTTGGCCAAGGGGCATTCCAAAAAACTCCTGAAAAACTGGTTCTGACCATCATGGGCAGCAGGAGTCAAACATACCTCATTTTACCATCCTTCCTTTGGAGTTTATGGACCAGCATTAACAAGATAACCGGGGTCTCAAGACTGACAAAACTGACTCTGTAGTCATGAGGCAGGAGCGCACAGTCTGGAGGCAGGAAACGTAAGGCCAATTCATGCTGAATCAAGGAAAAACACCAAGGTCTGGGGGAAGCAGGGAATCTGAGGCCAATTTCTGTTGACTTCCCCAAGCTGGATCAAAAGGAAAACACCTGGGTCTGGAGGCAGAGGCCCTAAAGCCAATTAATGCCAACTTTCTGAAGCTAACCCAGAAGGAAAAACCCAGCTCCCCATGCCTAAGTAGCAAAAGGTCAAAGGTTACTCTTTCTACAACCCTTCCCCTTCCACCATAGCTCAGACAAAACAGTAGAGTGGCTTAGAGTGGTCACGGGCCAAGCAGGGACCATCCCTTCATCTGCATAGGATGCCAGTCACCTCAGTCTTTACTTAGCCACAGGCCAAATCCTTCATCTGTATAAGGGGTAACTGATAGGAACCTCAAAAGAGTACTTAAAACCCGGAAAACTGTAATCGGGCTGTTGAGCTGCTAAGGCCCACTCCCAGCCTGTGGAGTGCTTACTCTCTTTTATAAAGCCCTGATTTCGCTGCTTCATTCCTGTGTTTCATTCCTTTGTTATGTGAGTTTTGTCCAATTTTTTGTTCAAAACACCAAGAGCCTGGACAACTTACACTCAAGGCCCTCCTTCCAGTAATAGCAATAGAACACTGCATTCCAACTTGACTCTGGTATAGCATTAATGGCAGTGGCTGCTCTAGATGGCCTGCTGCTGACACCACACCAGCTGCAGAAGGGAGGCATGGCTGGAGCTGCATGTTCCATGAAGCTCTTCCAAGTTGGGGTGGGAGCTCCCCAGGTGCTGCTGCAGCCGCCCAAACCATGGGGTTGCAGACCTGGGCCTCCTGTTCCACAGAGCAGGCAGGAGCCCTGCCCCCCAGGGCAGGGCTGCAGCTGCCCAACTTGTGGCTGCAGATCTGAGCCTCCCTGTGTTCTTGGGAGGCCAGGAGCAAGCAGGATTTCTGCTCTCCTGGGTTCAGCTATAGCCACCCAAACTATGGCTGCAGACCCAGGCATCCCTGAACTCTTGGAGGCCTGGAAGGCCCCCCTGCCCTTGCAGGCTCAGAAGTGCCTGTTCCCACTGCCTGGCTTCTCCATGCTGTCAGTGCCCACTCCGATCTTGGAAGAAAGTTGGGGCCAAGCCCAGGTGTCATGAATGGCAGCAGGAGGCAGACAGATTCCTTTGTGGAAGGGGGCAGGTCCCTGGTGGGCACCCACCTTCAGGCAAGGGAGGGCCTGAAGCCAAGCTGCTAGTCCCATGGACCAGACTGGAAATTTGTGGTGCCTTTTCCAGGTCCACCCATGGACCAATTGGCATACACTTTCTCCCCTATGAGGCCCATAAAAGCCCCAGGATCAGCCAGAGCTAAGCAGATGACAGGATGACCAGCTGCAGAGAAGAGCTACCCACTCTGATGAAAGCTTCACAGACCTGCAAAGATGTTGGGACTACCAGCTGCAGAGAGGAGCCACCCTCTCCAGGGCCTCCTATCTGCTGACAGTGGAACACTCAGTAGGACCACCCTCCTACAGAGAGGAGCCACCCAGTGTGGGCCTCCTCTGAGCTGTTCTAACACTTAGTAAAGCTCCTCTGCATCTTGCTCACCCTCCACGTGTCTGTATACCTCAGTCTTCCTGGACACAGGACAAGAACTCAGGCAAAGGCACCACTGGCCACAGAAGTTTCCTGCCAGAAAAATCACACCCCAAAGATCCCATAACACATCATGTGACAGTAGGCCCTGAAGGAAATCAAAGTATTTTATCACAAAATATATTTTGTTGAAATATTTTGAAATGGGCCTGCAAAGCTTTCTCTTGCGTGGGGAAATCTGCATTCTGTAGAGAATCTTCTCCTCTTACTAGGTCTTTTCTGGAGAGTCTGATACCCTTTAAGTTCAGACAAGAGACATTTGCCATCTCTGAAGCTTGCTACCTGG
The DNA here is from genome assembly GCA_004027715.1 of Plecturocebus donacophilus. Taxonomy (NCBI): domain Eukaryota; kingdom Metazoa; phylum Chordata; class Mammalia; order Primates; family Pitheciidae; genus Plecturocebus; species Plecturocebus donacophilus. The sequence continues at coordinate 3,894 of PVKP010054438.1, forward strand.
AGGCTTCATCTACGTGACAAGAACCTTGGCTTAAGCTCCACTTACTCTTTCAACTAATTCCCAATCAGGAAATCTTTGAACCCATCTATGACCTGTGAGTACTCCCCATCCCCAAGCCCACCCTTGCCTTTGAGATGTTCACTCTTCTGGGGCTCAACTAATGTATACCTTACATGTATCAATTTGTGTCTTTGCCTGTGTCTTTTGTCTCCCTAAACTGTATAAAACCAAGCTGTAACCCAACCACCTTGGGCACATGTTCTTAGGACCTCTTGAGGCTGTGTCACAGGCCACGGCCGTTGACCTTGGCAAAAGAAACCTCAGGTGGTGGAGACTTGTGTCAAATACTTTTTGGTTTATAGCCACTTACCCTCTGACAGCAAGATGTGGCTGCTCCTGAGAGCTTATCTTTTTCACTGTGTCATCCTTCCCACCTTCCCCTGCTGTAGGGGGCAGCAGGCATGGGCTGGGGAGCAGGTGACTTAGCTCAGCTACATATTAGGCTACTGACTTTTTGGGTAAATCCCCATTAACTTTTTTTTTTCCAAGATGGAGTCTCGTTCTGTTGCCCAGGCAGGAGTGCAGCGGCATGATCTCAGCTCACTGCAACAACCATCTCCTGCATTCAAGTGATTCTTGTGCCTCAGCCTCCCAAGTAGTTGGGATTACAGGCATGTGCCATCACACCAGCTAATTTTTGTAGTTTTAGTTTCACCATGTCGACCAGGCTCAAACTCCTGACCTCAAATGATCAACCCACCTTGGCCTCCCCATGGGCTGGGATTACAGGTGTGAGCCACCATGCCCAGCCTAAATCCATTAACTTCTGTTTGGATGCCCTGCCCAGCTTGGGCTACCATGGGCAAACAAGAGAGGTGCTCCAGAAATGATGAAGTACTGGGCGAAATGCAGGCATGATCATTACCTCTGTAAGTGGACCCAGGTTCTGCTACATGAGCCAAACATGAGAAGTGAGGGCTCGTGGGAGGAAAAGTGGGTTTAATTGGAGAGCCAGCAAAGGGAGAAGATATTGAACTAATGTTCTAAAGGAGCATCTTACATTTTATAATTTACCATAGGGGTTTTAAAGTGAAACTTGGCATGGGAGACATGGGAATGGTGCAGGGCACAGAGTCTGTGTCTTTGTCCCCATAGCTGTCTCTGGTAACTGCTGGTCTGGAGGTCTGATTGGTGTTATCTTAACTTTGGCCCAGTGGTGGTGAACTAATTGTTCATGACTCCCCCTAAGCAGGAGTATTCCACAGGGGCTCCATTCCTGGTTTGCTTTAAGAGCGGCCTCTGCGATTTCTTAAAGAAGAGCATAATTAGATAAATATGCATGGCCAGAGAGGCGTGTCTAGAAAGGAAAGGAATGAAGATGTGAGAGTGGAGAGATGAAAGAGAAATAAAGTGGGTGATTTTTAAAACTGAGTTCTCAGCAGCCAAACAAGCACTGGCCTCAAGATAAACAACATTAAAACCATTTACACTCCACTAATGTCAACTCGCTGACCCCCAGCCCCATTCTACCAGCCACAGCGACAGCTTTTATTAGACAAGAGGCTGATTTCAGTAACTTTCCCCTGATAGAAAGACCACCAACCGTGCACTAGTTCTGGCTGGTCTGCAAACATCACATACTTGTGTGCCTTTGTGTCCCGAAAAAACCTTTTGACATGTAGAGTCTAATTGTAACACATTTAAATGGTCTCCACCCCAAACTGAACATGGGTCATATGTCATATGCATATTTGTTCAATACACATGTCAGGACCACCTTCATGAATATTCATAGCTTCTCCTATAAACCTGTTAAATACGTATGATTAGCCAATCTGTCATCAGATCCCCACAGGAGCTCTGGGTACAACTGCCACTGGGAAATGCACACTATAATTTTGACTGACCAGCCTGGGCAACAAAGTGAGAGGCCATCTCTACAAAAAATAAAAAAAAATTAGCCCTGGCATAGTTGCACATACCTGTACTTCTAGCTACATGGAGGCTGGGGCAGAAGGATCACTTAAGTCCAGGAGGCTGAGGCTGAAGTGAGCCATGTTCATGCCACTGTACTCCAGCCTGTGTAAGAGTGAGACCCAGCTCAAAATAATAATACATTTTAAAAAGACTGAATGTTGGCTGGGTGTGATGGCTCATGCCTGTAGTCCCAGCACTTTGGGAGGCCAAGGCAGGAGGACCACAAGGTCAGAAGTTCAAGACCAGACTGGCCAACATGTTGAAACCCCATCTCTACTAAAAAATACAAACATTAGCTGGGCATGGTGGTTCGTGCCTATAATCCCAGCTACTTGGGAGGTTCAGGTAAGATAATTGCTTAAACCGGGACCCGGGAGGTGGAGGTTTCAGTGAGCGGAGATTATGCAAGACTCCATCTCAAAAAAAAAAGAAGACTGAATGTTTTGTACACTTCCTGGATAACTCCAGAAACATATTAAGCAGGACCTTAATCACGTGCTAGCCCCCCACCCATAAGGAGGGTGCACCCCCAGCCTCCAAGCCCCCCCAGTAGCTCCAACATTCCAGGATTCCAGGATTTCTATATGCAGAGGCTGGGGACCTTCCCAAAGCCATGCAGTTGGGGGGAGGCAGAAGTGACCTAGCACCTCCCTTGTGCTGAGTTCCTTCCACACACAACTATGGTGCTCCCAGGTGTGCAAAGCCTGGGGCAAGGCATGGGCAGCGAATGGCTGGACCTGGATCTGACTGATGAGTCCTTGAAGTTGGGATCATTTCCTAGTCCCATTAGTCCCCAGGGTCTGGTTTAGTGCTAGGTATAAAGCAGGTGATCATGGAATGCAGAATGAATGACTCACAGGTGTGTGCATGAATGAGCTGGCTGGTGAGAGGAAAGACAGACTGAAATAACTCATCTGAAAACGACTTGAACCATTCAAAAGGGGCTGCTCTCCAAGGCAAAGGGTCTTTGCGGGGAGGTGAGGGAAGCCTGTGGACGAGGCAGCATGGTGGCTGCACTAATACACAAGATGCTTTTCACATCTCATGGCAGGGACAAGGGAAAAGGTTTTTAAAAATGTTTCATGGAAGCTGGAAAATGAAGTTCATGTGCTCTGTTTGCTCCTGCTCATGCACGGGTGGAGGTGAGGGGTGGCCCCAGGCCCAGAGGGGCCTGTTGGGGAAACCCCTGACTGCCATCTTCAAGGATGTGCACTGGGTCCTACAGGCAATGGGGAGCCACTGAACATTCTTGAGGGTGGCCTGACCAGATCCAGCTTCAGCATGACTTCTCTGGCATCAGGTGTGCAATGGGGGGAACCCGGAGGAAAGAAGGCAGCCCCGGCCCCACCTCCACCCCCAGAGGCTTCTACACTTCCTCAAACTCTCCCAAATCACCCGTGTAATGCCCGCCTTTCCCTCCGCTACTCAGTGCCACTCACCTGCTGCCAGTCAGCTGCAAGTGAGCCCAAAATGCTCCTGCTGTCACCACAGCCACCTGGTCCAGGCCAGCAGCAGCTTTCCCCTGGACCACGATGCCAGCCTCCCAGCGGCTCTGGCAGCTGCCTCAGGCCCTTCTACAATTTGCGCCTCAGCAAGAGAGACCTTTAAAACAGTCACACATGTCACCCCCAAGCTCCTGTGAAAAGGCTGTCAGCACTGGGGACCAAAGCTCCTCTTCTAAGCCCTGGCCTGGGAGCCCTGGGATCCGGTCCCACCCTCTCTCCCAGGCATGCTGACCCTGCTCCTCTCTCTGGCCTCCTTTACCTCCTGCCAAACTCATCCCAGCTCCTCGCCCCTGATTTGTGTTCCTCACCTGGAGCAGTCCCCTTAACTGGTCACAGCCCCTTCTCATCACCTGACTCCAGACCACGGGCCACCTCTCAGCCCACACTCAGAGCCCTGTGCTCTGCAGCATCAGCTCGGTGTCTGTTTATTTGTCTTCCCCCAGGAGACCATCAGCTCCCTGCAGGCAGGGACAATGCTCCATCCATCCACCTCGCCAGCATGCCCTGGCTGAGCCAGGCTTCCCCAGACACCAGGCTGCATGGCGTTCCTGACACCTGCTCCCAAGTTTACCAGCAAAGGCGGAGCTGAAGGCCAGCAGACTCCAGAACCGGCCCTTCAACTCACTCCGTGCCAGCCGCGGTGGCCCACACTGTCAAGGGGCTGGAAATCCCCTCCTTGCAGTTTCTCCTGGCAGTGGAACCTCCCCACACTGGAAAAACATTCCTGGGGCCCTGATGGCTCCAAATTGGGATGGCCACCATGGAGGAGGTGCCCTACTCAGGTGGGAAGTCACATGAAGCAGATGCTTCCTTGTTAATACTCATGGCAACTTCACCAGCGCCCACCCCGCGGTCTTCGGGATCAGCGGAGGATGTGAAAGTGGACACGTTAGGATGTCAAATAATTCAGCGGCAAGCAGCCTCCGCCAAGCACCTAGCGGCTGCTTGCTGGGGTAGCGATGCCAGTGCTGGCCCAAGGCCCGGCCACCTCTGCAGGACAGCATGGGGACAGTCCAGGCCGGCCACGTGGCCACCAGAGGTGGGGTAGCGCCTCTAACAAGGTGGGGGATGGCACATCTTCATCCTAGGACCCTCACTTCCCAGCAAGGCCTGAGACGCTGCTGTCCACAATATCCGTGGACCTTGACTTTGGGACCAGGATGTGTTTGTTTTCTCTTAGTCACTCCAGGCGTGGCAACTCCTCACCAGAAACTTGAAACATGGCTGCAGCCCCAGTCCAGGGAATTGTGCAACCACTGTTGCAGAATTTTAGAGACTGGAGAGACCACTGAGGTTGCAGAAGGAGTTTATTTTAGGTGTACACCGGCCCAGCTCCGATTTGCATCCAAAATGGCTGGGCGCCTAACAAATACGGGGCTTGACTTTTTATACATGAAGTACACAGTGACACTAAAACAAGTTTGCAGGTGCAGAACAAAGGCAATTTATTAAGGACTGGCAGGCACCTAACTTAGGATTACGTATGACTGCTGCTATGCAACCCAGATGTTCACTATCTGTAGAGCTCAAGGATTCGAACACAGGCCTTATCTACTGCCCTCTGCTACAGCGCCTAGAAGACTGGACTCCAGCCTGCTTGGGCATTTTTTATGACCTTCAACTGTGTTACAGAAACTTACACTTACCGGCTATAGAGAACAAGAATACAGGAAATGATAAACTTATAAAACTTGCAAGGCTGGGCTTGGTGGCTCACACCTGTAATCCCAGCACTTTGGGAGGCTGAGGCGGGTGGATCACCTGAGATTGGGAGTTCAAGAACAGCCTGACCAACATGGAGAAACCCTATCTCTACTAAAAATACAAAAATTAGCTGGGCATGCTGGTGCACGCCTGTAATTCCAGCTACTCGGGAGGCTGAGGCAGGAGAATCGCTTGAACCCGGGAGGTGGAGGTTGCAGTGAGCCGAGATTGTACTCCAGACTGGGCAATGAGAGTGAAACTCTGTCTCAGAAAAACAAAAATAAAAATAAAAATAAATAAAAACTTGCAAAGCAGGATACAATTCCACGGGAGAGGGAAGGACTCAGGGAAGTTTGCTTATGCAAGAAAAATTTAATTTCTGCTCCTCTTTCCTGCATGAATTTTATTTTTATATTTTTGTTTTATCAATTTTTCTTTTCTCTCTTCATCACCTGCACTCAGGCTGCCTCACGGGCTCCTGTTGGGACGCTATTTCTAAGCCCCAGCCTTAGGCACTTCAGTGCTTTTGAAGTTTAAATTGGCACGTGCTGAGGTGGCAACTCAACTGCCTCCTGGGGCCAGAGTGGCTGGACTAGGTGGGCCTGGAGCAAACTGGAGGGACAGTGCGGCCCCTCCAAGGGGACTGTGCCACTCGGTGCCAGCGCCAGACCTTGATCACCTCAAATTTCAAACTTGGAAATCCTCACATAGGACAAAGGTGGCCTGTGACCAACAGTGCCAGTTTGAGGCCTGGGTCCTGGGGGAACAAGGGTGGTCCCTGCCTCCTACTTCTTTTCCACCCTATTACTGCCTCTTGCCCCTCACACCCCACTCACCCCCCAAGGGGCTTCTTTTGCTTTGTGGCTGTCACCTAGACTGAGACGTGGGTCTAGACTGAGACCCTCAAAGACAAGTCTTCCGGGTCCCTGGGGAAGAGGACGCCTTAATAAATATTCATTGAATTAAATGACTAATTAGTGATCCAGGCTATTTCCTGGTCGGGACAAGGTCAGCCTCACGGCCACTGCTGACTTACTCCTCTGGTTCATGCAGGGTCTCAGGAGCCAGTCCCCACAGAGCATGGCCAGAGACATTCCGAGGTGCACGTCGACCCTTGCAGAGGACAGCTGGCAGCCCAGCTGTGAAGGGCGATGCCGCCTGGACACCCATGTCCCAGGACATTTGGCTAAACTAGCCTCATTACCAGGCCAGCCAAACACTCCTCACATATCTGCTTGCATCTAGATCTGCGTGGATGGGTTTTGTCACCAAACTCCTGTTTCTATGAATAATTACCAGCCACAGGGCCACTTCACAGGCACTGATGCTGCTTATTTCTCAAAGAGAGCATCAGCCTCATCCATGGTTGGGGAAACGACATTGTAGAGAGAGGCAGCGACTGAGGCTCAAGGAGGCAGGGAGGCCAGGGAGCAGGGGAGGCCGTGGCTCATAAGCAGGGCTGCCGCTGGAAGGACCCTATAGTGTGACACCACAAGGAGGCCTGGAGCCAGAAGGCCTTGGTGAGGGGAAGGGAGGGGAGGTGGTTTCTGCTCCTGAGGCCACTGTCCCTTGGTGGGACAGTGGTCACAGTGGGGTGCCTGGGTGGTGCCCAGAGGGTTTTTCCTGAGGGTGGACACAGGCCCCAGTCCCACCTGCTCTGCAGGCCCCTCTGTCTCAGCAGAAGGGTGACATTGTTCCTCCAACAGGACATGTCCCTACAGGAGGAGCCAGGGAGAGGTGGAGTTAGGACAGAGCCTCTGCCATACAGAGGCCCCCCTCAATCTCACACATCCTCAGGGGGCACAGGAAGGACCTTCTGAGTAAGGCCAAATAGAGCACCCCCCGCCGGTGGACCCCCACCCCAACTGCCTGCAGCCAAGCCCCTGCCCGTCCACCCCAGGCCACCTGGCTGAGGAGGCCCTCCCCGTGCAAACCTAGGAGGGGCCTAATGAGCTCAAACACTGCAGGGCTCCCAGGGCCCCAGGAACAGGCACCTGGAGCCCACAGCGCCTCTCAGTGCCATCCCCGAGTGGGGCCTCCATCCCTCCAATGGGGCGGCATGCGGCTCAGTGACTGCATCACGGAGGTCAGGCCTCCTCTGCAGGGAGCTGCCTCTGGCACTGGCATCTGCCACAAAACGGGGAACCCCCTGCAGTCAGCCAGGCTCGGCACCCAAACCAGATTCATAAAGGACCCCAGGGCCTGATCTGGAACTTGTGCTCTGGAAATGAGCCAGTTTCTTCAGCCACGGCCAGACCCACCTGGAGACGGGAGCAGTGGAGCAGTGGAGCAAAGGGGCAGGAGGGAGGAGGACCACCCCCGCCTACAGCCCTGCAGCCCCCAGAGGAGCGTCCCGTCCCTGATGTTGTGGTGAAGGATACATAACACGCATTTCCCACTTTACCATTTTAAGT
>PVKP010054439.1:0-11483 GCA_004027715.1 Plecturocebus donacophilus
CACATGTCCTTGTGTATCCTACATAAGGGCACTGGGATGAGGGAGTGAGTGGAAGCTGAAATCCAAGCTGTGCTCAGCTATCCCCTGGAGAAAGAGATACCTTTTGCTAATCTGCAGAGGGACTGCTCTTATTCAGAGCTCAGCCATGTGTCCACTGGGTTGCATCTTCCCAGGGGGATCTCTTTTGTCTAATTTGTACAAAGGCAACAAATGAGATAGTAGTGGTCTTGTCTTCATCTCACATTGAACCCATTTTATTTTTGCATTTTTAAGGGTGAAAGACACAAATATGAAGCTTAAAATTTAGCGAATTTTGCCACTGTATAAGCAGGTTTAACTAATACTCAAAATAGAAGATATAAGGATAGTAACATCACGCCAGCAAATTTGATGTCATCCTCGCAGTCAATTTCCAATCCTCAGAGGCAACCCTTCGGCTACCTCTCATCATAGTTTTGCCAATTCTCAAACCTCATGTATACATACCATCACACAGAATACCATCTTCTCGCTGTAGCTTCCATTTTTCCACATAATGTTAATATTCCTCTATGTAGCTATATGTAGCAGTCATTTGTTCTTTTCTTGCTAAATAATATATGCATAAGCGCAATTTTCATAACAATTTTCCTACTAATGCACATTTGTGTTGACTATCCTGGAAGGAAAGGGTATTCACAAAGCCTACCTTTGTTCCTTCTTAACACAATAACCTGTGTTGTCCTCAATTTGGATTATTACATTTAAAAAGCTGCTGTGAACATTCTCGTATAGAGCTTTTAGTAGTCTTACACTTTTATCTCTTGTAGTAAATACCTAAGACAGGGATTACTGGGTCATGGGAGAAGTGCATTTTTAACTTGACAAGAGAATACCGGTTTTCCAAACTTTTTGGAAAAAAGTTTGCACCAATTTTCTACCCTCATCAGCGAGGTCTAGTTTCTCCACATTCTTGTCAGTATTTCCTGTTGCTAGACTGTATAATTTTAGTCATTCTAATGGGTGTATAATGACATCTTATTGTGGTTTTAAAAAATGTTGAACAGGCCAGGCGCGGGGGCTCATGCCTGTAAACCCAGCACACTGGGAGGCCAAGACAAATGGCTCACTTGAGGTCAGGAGTTTGAAACCAGCCTATGCAACATGGTGAAACCCCATCTCTACTAAAAATACAAAAATTAAACCTGGTGTAATGGTGAGCACCTGTAATCCCAGCTACTCAGGAGGCTGAGGCACAAGAATCACTTGAACTCAAGAGGCGGAGAGCTGAGGTCCCAATACTGCACTTTAGCCTGGGTGACAAAGTGAGACTCTGTCTCAAAGAATAAAAAGAAGAAAATGTTGAACACTTTTCCCTGAACTTGTTGGTCCTGAATACCATCATCTTCTGTGAAATGTCTGCTGAAGTTTTTTGCCTATTTTATATTGGGTTGTTTTCCTTTTTGTTATTAAGTTCACAAAGTGGGAAAGTACAATTTGTCCGTGACTAGGTTCCAACAAAGGAGAGGTTATAAAATTCTATGCAAAGGGAGTGAATAACTGGGACTAATAATTTATTTTGTTATTTTGATATTTCAGTATAAACTGGACTTAGTAACTGGAGAGTTCCCACATGGGCTTTCTGACCCATGGAGTGGAGGTTCTTATGAACAGAAAGAAACAAGTGAAGGTCCTCAGCAATCCCCTTCCTTCCTGGTAACTCAAAGGAATGTTGTAATCCTGGAGGAAGAGCAGCGACTAATGTCACCCTAAAAGACTTGAAAGCTTCCGGATGGTGATTCTAGCACATCCTCACTGAATTTTTCTGTTTGGTCCATGCAGAAGGTGGACAGACCACTTTTCTGTCAGAAAAGCGATCACTTTTCTGATGACTGGTATAACCATCTGGAGAGGTCCTGATCACCTTGAGGTACCACAGAACGTTATTTCTGTATTTATTTATTTATTGAGACAGAGTCTCATTCTTGTCATCCAGGCTTTAGTGCAGTGATGTGATCTCAGCTCATGGCAACCTCTACCTCCCGGGTTCAATCACTGCTTTATCATAAATGTAACAAAGTAGAAATTCCAATTTAGGACAGTCTTTCAGATAGAGTGGCTTTTCTAGAACACATTCATAAATAACCCCAGTACCTGTTACACAGATGTGGATCCACAAAACTTTTTTTTTCTACCTTTATCAGTAAAAATAATAATAAGTTGGTTGCTTTTGCATGACAAGGGCAGCAGTATAGCTTCGTGGTTTTATTTCAGACATGTATTAACGTTTCTGATCACTGATATAACAGTCTGGAAAGGTCCTGATCATCTTGAGGTGCCACAGAACTTTATTTATTAATTTTTATTTTTTGAGACAGAGTCTCACTCTCGTCATTTGGGCCTTAGTGCAGTGATGCGATCGCAGTTCACTGCAACCTCCATCTCCCAGGTTCAAGACATTCTGCCTCAACCTCGTGATAGCTGGGATTATAGCCAGGCACCACTACGCATAGCTAACTTCTGTATTTTTAGTACAGATGAGGTTTTGCCATGTTGGCTAGGCTGGTCTCGAACTTCTGACCTCAGGTGATCCACCCACCTCGGCCTCCCAAAGTGTTGGGATTACAGGTGTGAACCACCACACCTGGCCACACAACTTTATGTTATTCCTTTACATTGGTGAGCTTGTGCTAATTGGAGCTCAAAAAGAAGAATCAAAGGCACCTTAGATGAGTCAGTGCATTCAACTTCCTTTTTTTTTTTCCCTGGCCACTAGCATCAGTATCACCTGGGAACTTGTTAGAAATATAAATTCTCAGACCCTACCTCAGACCTACTGCATCAGAAACTATTCGAGTGACCAGGCATGGTAGCTTATACCTGTAATCCCAGCACTTTGGGAGGTTGAGGTGGGAGGATTGCTTGATGCCGGAAGTTTGAGACCAGCCTGGGTAACACAGTGAGACCTACACCCTACTCCAACAACTCCCACCCCTGTCTCTACAAAAAACTAACTGATCATTAAAAAATGCAAATTAGACCAGGCATGGTGGCTCACACCTGTAATCCCAGCACTTTGTGAGGCCAAGGTGGGCGGATCATGAGGTCAGGAGACTGAGACCATCCTGGCCAACATGATGAAACCTTGTCTCTACTAAAAATACAAAAAATTAGCCAGGCACGGTGGCACATGCCTGTAATCCCAGCTACTCAGAGGCTGAGGCAGGAGAATCCCTTGAACCTGGGAAGCTGAGGTTGCAGTGAGCTGAGATCACGCCACTGCACTCCAGCCTAGCGACAGAGAGAGACTCCCTTTCAAAAAAAAAAAAGAAAGAAAGAAAGAAAAAGAAAAATGCAAATTAAAACCGCAGTGAGATACCACCTTACACCACTGAAAATGGCTATTAGTAGTAGTAGTATTTTGAGACAGAGTCTCGCTCTGTCACCCAGGCGGGAGTGCAGTGATGTGATCTGGGCTCACTGCAAACTCCGTGTCCTGGGTTCAAGCCATTCTCCTGCCTCAGCCTCCTGAGTAGCTGGGGTTACAGGCACTGCCACCATGCCTGATTATTTTTTATGATTTTAGTAGAGATGGGGTTTCAACATGTTGGCCAGGCTGGTCTCAAACTCCTGACCTCAAGTAATCCACTCATTTTGGCCTCCCAAAGTGCTGGGATTACAGGCATGAGCCACCATGCCTGGTCCCAGAGTGGCTATTATTAAAGAGCTCAAAAGGAACAAATGCTAGCCAGGTTGCGGAGAGAAGGGAATGCTCATACACTGTGAGTGAAAGTGTAAATTGGTTCAACCATTGTGGAAAGCAGTGTAGCAATTCCTCAAAGAGGTGAAAACAAAACTACTGTTCGACCCAGCAATTCCATTGCTGGGTAAATAGACTAAGGAATACATGTCATTCTATCTTAAAGACACATGCACAAATATGTTCACTGTAGTACTATTTAGAATAGCCAAGACGTGGAAGAAACCTAAGTGCCCATCAATGGTAGCCTGGATAAAGAAAATGTGGTACCTCTACGCCATGGAATACTCGGTCATAAAAAAGGACAAGATCATGCCCTTTGCTGAATCATGGATGGAGCTGGAGACCATTATCCTTAGCCAACTAATGCAGGACCAGAAAACCAATACCACATGTTCTCACTTATAGGTGGGAGCTTAACGGTGAGAACACATGGACACAAAGAAGAGAACAACACACACTGGGGCCTACCTGAGGGTGGAGGGTGAGAGGAAGGAAAAGAGCAGAAAAAATAAAGAATGGGTACTAGGCTTAGTGTCTGGGTCATGCAATAATCTGTATAACGAACCCCCATGACACAAGTTTATCTATGTAACAAATCCGCACATGGACCCCTGAAGCTAAAATAAAAGTTAAAAAACAAAATAAAACATGAATACAAGGAATGTAGGCTATTGAGTCAACCTAATAATCTCGTAGAGGGAACTCTTTGAATGTGCAATCCCTGTGCTGGGATTACAGGTGTGAGTCACCACACCTGGCCTCACAACTTTGTATTAGTCATTTACATTGGTGAGCTTGTGTTAACTGGATCTCATAAGGAAGAATCAAAGTCACCTTAGATGAGTCAGTACAGTCAATTTCCAATTTTTTTCCTGGCCAGCAGCATCAGCATTACCTGGGAACTTGTTAGAAATATAAATTCCCAGACTCATGCCTTTCGTTTGCTGATACAATGTACCTATCAGCATGATTAATCTAGAAAGAAAGGAGGGACAGAGGGGTATCAGAGATGGGAGAGAACTTAGGTATGGTGAGGGAATGACATATCCCTTGTTACAAGCTAGACAGTGGCCAACCTTGGGATGAATCTGGTTCTCTATCTGTTGCCTGCCTTCTCTCTCTCTGTCAACATATGACCTGGTGACTGCTTTCAGATGGTCAGACCCTGAGTGTGTGTCTGGCAACAGCGTTGATCTCAGTATGAGAAACAGCACTTCTTGGAAAACAGACCACATATGTGCCAAATTCCACTTTCTCCTCCACCCAGAGACTTCTCGCATTTCCTCTGCTTGATAACGCAATGGCCAGGGACCTTTTGTGATTCAGTGCGTCTGCTGTTGGTGGCTCAAAGCTGTAACAAGTCTCCAAAGGGACCCTCCTCATTGCTGCTTTATTAAAACGAAAGCTTCCCTTGGCATTTCTCGGAGGCATTTCTCCAGGTATGGATGAGAGGGACAAAGGAGAAGGAAGAGAGGGCTTGGGGCTCAAATGCCAGCAATCCAATTAAAGGCATGTTTAACCTTTGTAAATCAAGCTTCTGCTCAGTCTCCTTCTCAGGCAGGGGGAGGAAAATTAACTCATTTAGAGCCCCATATGGGGAGGAGAGGGCTGGTGTTTATAGCATCCTTCCAGGGAGAGGGAATTCAGCCTGCTGTTAAAAATTCTTCTCTCTAGAAGGCCAACTGGCAGCAGATAGAGGAAACTGTGTAGTGTACTGAGTCATCTCCTTAGGTACCCTCCCTGGTGAAGAGGACTGTTTACCCAGGCATTTGGTTCAGAAGAGCCATTGGTGGGTCCCATCCAGCTGCTTTTGCTTCCATTAAAAACACGAGAAATAAAATGTAGTGTAGGACAGCAAACAGTGGGGAAACAGGCAGAAAATAGGATCGCATATTTAACAACCCCGTAATGGGGGAGACCTCCATGGTCTCAAAGCAGTGTAAGAAACCATAAGAAAGTCTGCAAAGATTCTATGTCTGATCCATAAAAATATTCAAAGGCGAATAAACTGACAAAGACTTGCCACAAGTATGACATCCAAAAGCTGCTATGATCACTTATCATTCAACCATTCATTTAACATTTATTAGACTGGCTGCTGGAGAGACAGAAATCAAAGCCTGCGTGCCCCGGGGGCTGCCCTACAGTGGGAGATAAAATTCAACAGGCTTCTGTTCATCTATGACTGTGGTAGGGCAAAGAGGCTTCTCTATCTGTATTTGTACATGCTGATAAGGAAAGCACTAGGACATCATTAGGTAAGTGGGGAAAAGACAAGAGCTGACGATACAAAAGAGGAAATGTAGGCTGGACGCAGTGGCCCATGCCTGTAATCCCAGCACTCTGGGTGGCTGAGGTGGGCAGATTACTTGAGGTCAGGAGTTCGAGACCAGCCTCGCCAACATGATGAAACCCCATTTCTACTAAAAATACAAAAAGTAGGTGTGGTGGTGTGGGCCTGTAATTCCAGCTATTTGGGAGGCTGAGGCACAGTAATTGCTTGAACCCGGGAAGTGGAGGTTGCAGTGAGCTGAGATCAGGCCATTGCACTCTAGCCTGGGCAACAGAGCAAGACTCAGTCCTCCCCCGCCCCACCAAAAAAAAAAAAAAATGGAGTAAACATAGAAGATAGTATGTAAAAATTCTCAATCTTCTTAATGACTGAAGTGTAGATGGGGATGAAAATGAGGTAGATTTTTGTTAGCAAACTTTTTTATTTTTATTTTTTAAAGACAGCATCTCACTCACTCTGTCGCCCAGGCTGGAGTGCAGTGGCATGATCATGGCTCACTGCAACTTTGGCCTCCCAGACTCAGACAATCCTCCCACCTCAACCTCCCTCCTGAGTAGGTGGGACTACAGGTGCAAGCCACCATGCCTAATTTTTTTTTTTTTTGGTATTTTTTGTAGAGACAGAGTTTTGCCATGTTGCCTGGGCTGGCCTCAAACTCATGCTCAAACTATCCACCTGTCTTTACCTCCCAAAGTAGTGCGGTTACAGGTGTGAGCCACTGCACCTGGCTGTGAACATATATAAATTTTTAATGATAATACCAAAAGCTAACACAGTTATACAGAAATAAGAATGTAATGTTATGTCCTTACCAATAAATAGAAGTCTTTGGACAGTATTTTGGCAATGTCAGTACTAACAGTCTTTAAAATGTTCATAATATGAGGCGGATCCAAGATGGCCAAATAGGAGCAGCTCTGGAGTGCATTTCCCAGCGAGAACAACACAGAGGGTAAGTTATTACTGCCCACAGATCAGGAGATTCCCGGGCTGAAAAGCACCACGTGTTTCCAGCATGGCTGTTTCAGCCAGTGCAGCGGGTCTTCACACAAAAACTCACACAAATCTGGGCAGCCCTTTTAACTGGCGCCTGGAACACCTGGGAGACAGAGCTGCCCTTTCAACCGTAAAAAAGGGGGGCTGAAATAGGGAGCCAGATGATCTGGCTTGGTGAGTCCCACCCCAACAAATACTAGCAATCTGAAATGCTCTGGATTGAGAGTTTCACAGCAAGCACAGCTGGACCTAGCATGGTCCGGCTCTGTTGGGGGAAGGGCGTTTGCCACTATTGAGGCAGTCCACCATTACTGAGGCAGTTCTAACTATACCTCTATAAACAAAACTGCAAGGAAGTTTACACAGCAGCTGGGCAGAGCCCACAGCAGCTCAGCAACGCCTCTGCTGGCACACTGTGACTAGGCTACCTCCTTTCTGGGCAGGGCAGCTCTGAAAAAAGGCAGCACCATGTCAGGAACTTACAAATAAAGCCCCACCTTCCCCGGACAGATCACTGGGGAAAAAAGGTGGTTATGAGTTCCACTGCAGCAGACTTAAATGTACCTGCCCAGCAGCTATGAATGGAACAACAGAGCTCACAGCTCAGCACTTGAGCTCTCATAAGGGACAGACTGTCTCCTCAAGTAGCTCCCTAACCCCTGTATATCCAAAGAGTAACCTCACAAAGGAGAGCTCAGGCTGACATCTGGCGGGTATCCTTCTGGGATGAAGATAACAGAAGAAGAAACTGGCAGCAACCCTTACTGTTCTGCAGCTGCTGCAGATGATCCCCAGGCAAGCAGGGTCTGGAGTGGACCTCCAGCAGTCCTGCAGCAGAGGGGACTGACTGTTAGAAGGAAAACTAAAAAAGCAGAAAGAAACAACATCATCAACAAAAAGGATGTCCACTCAGAGACCCCATCTGAAAGTCACCAACTACAAAGACCACAGGTAGATAAAGCCAGGAAGATGGAAAGAAACCAGTGCAAAAAGGATGAAAACACCCAAAACCAGAATGCCTCTCCTCCTCCAAGGGATCACGACTCATCACCAGCAAAGGGACAAAGCTGGATGGAGAATGAGTCTGATGAATTGACAGAAACAGGCTTCAGAAGGTGGGTAATAACAAACTTCTCTGAGCTAAAAGAACACGTTCTAACCCAATGCAAAGAAACTAGAGACCTTGAAAAAAGACTAACAAGAATAAACAGCTTAAAGAAGAATATAAGTGACTTAATGGAGCTGAAAAACACAACACGAGAACTTCACGAAGGATACACAAGTTTCAATAGCTGAACTGACCAAGCAGAAGAAGGAATATCAGAGATTAAAGATCAACTCAATGAAATGAAATGAGAAGGCAAGATTAAAGAAAAAAGAATGAAAAGAAATGAACAAAGCCTCCAAGAAATATGGGATTATGTGAAAAGACCTAATCTACGTTTGATAGGTGTACCTGAATGTGATGGAGAGAATTAATCCAAGCTGGAAAACACTCTTCAGGATAGTATCCAGAGAACTTCCCCAACCTAGCAAGGCAGGCCAATATTCAAGTCCAGGAAATACAGAGAACACCACAAAGATATTCCTCAAGGAGAGCGACCTCAAGGCACATAATCACATCAGATTCACCAGGCTTGAAATGAAGGAAAAAATACTAAGGGCAGCCAGAGAGAAAGGTCGGGTTACCCACAAAGGGAAGCCCATCAGACTCACAGTGGAACTTTTGACAGAAACCCTACAAGCCAGAAGAGAGTAGGGGCCAATATTCAACATCCTTAAAGAAAAAAACTCTCAACCTAAAATTTCATATCCAGACAAACTAAGCTGCATAAGCCAAGGAGAAATAAAATCCTTTATGAACAAGCAGTTGCTGAGAGATTTCGTCACCACCAGGCCTGACTTACAAGAGCTCCTGAAAGAAGCACTAAACACAGAAAGGAACAACCAGTACCAGCCACTCCAAAAACATACCAAATGGTAAAAAGCATCAACACACTGAAGAAACTGCATCAACTAATGGGCAAAACAATCAGCTAGCATCAAAATGGCAGGATCAAGTTAACACATAACAATATTAACCTTAAATGTAAATGAGTGAAATGCCCCAATTAAAAGACACAGACTGGCAAATTGGATAGAAAGTCAAAACCCATCGGTGTGCTGTATTGAAGACTCATCTCACGTGCAAGGACACACATAAACTCAAAATAAAGGGATGGAGGAAGATTTATCAAGCAAATGGAGAACACAACAACAAAAAAGCAGGAGTTGCAATCCTAGTCTCTGATAAAATAGACTTTAAACCAAAAAAGATAAAAAGAGACAAAGAAGGGCATTACAAAATGATAAAAGAATCAATGCAACAAGAAGAGCTAACGATCCTAAATATATATGCACCTAATACAGGAGCACCCAGATACATAAAGCAAGTTCTTCATGACCTACAAAGAGACTTAGACTCCCACACGATAATAGTGGGAGACTTTAACACTCCATTGTCAATATTAGACAGATCAGTGAGACAGAAAATTAACAAGGATATCCAGGACTTGAACTCAGATCTGGACCAAGCAAACCTAATAGATATCTACGGAATTTTCAACCCACACTATACATTCTTCTCAGCACCACATCACACCTACTCTAAAATTGAACACATAATTGGAGACAGTAAATCACTCCTCAGCAAATGCAAAAGAATGGAAATCATAACAAACAGTCTCTCAGACCACAGTGCAATCAAATTAGAACTCAGGATTAAGAAACTAACTCAGAACCACACAACTTCATGGAAAGTGAACAACTGGCTCTTGAATGTTTACTGGATAAACAATGAAATGAAGGCAGAAATAAAGATGTTCTTTGAAACCAACGAGAACAAAGACATAACATACCAGAACCTCTGGGACACATTTAAAGCAGTGTCTAGAGGAAAATTTATAGCAGTAAATACCCACATGAGAAGCAAGAAAAGATTCAAAATCGACACCCTCCCAACAAAATTGAAAGAGCTAGAGGAGCGAGATGAAAAACAAAAAACTCAAAAGCTAGCAGAAGACAAGAAATAACTAAGATCAGAGCAGAACTGAAAGAGACACACAAAAGAGCCCTTCAAAAAATCAGTAAATCCAGGAGCTGTTTTTTTGAAAAGATCAAGAAAACAGACCACTAGCCAGATAAAGAAGAAAAGAAAGAAGAATCAAATAGATACAATAAAAATGATAAAGGAGATATCACCACTGATTCCACAGAAATACAAACTACCATCAGAGATTACTACAAACAACTCTATGCACACCAACCAGTAAACCTGGAAGAAATGGATAAATTCCTGGACACTTGCACCCTCCCAAGCCTAAACCAGGAAGAAGTTGAAACCCTGAACAGACCAACAACAAGGGCTGAAGTTGAGGCAGCAATTAATAGCCTACCAAACAAAAAAAGCCCAGGTCCAGATGAGTTCACAGCCAAATTCTAACAGACATACAAAGAGGAGCTGGTACCACTCCTTCTACAACTATTCCAAACAATCCAAAAAGAGGGAATCCTTCCCAAATCATGTTATGTGATCAACATCATCCAAATACTAAAACCTGGCAGAGACTCAACAAGAAAAGAAAACTTCATGCCAATATCCATGATGAACATAAATGCAAAAATCTTCAATAAAATACTGGCAAACCAACTGCAACAGCACATCAAAAAGCTTATTTATCATGGTCAAGTAGGCTTCATCCTGGGGATGCAAGGCTGGTTCAATATACGCAAATCTATAAACATAATCCACTGCGTAAACAGAACCAAAGACAAAAATCACGATTATCTCAATAGATGCAAAGAAGGCCTTCGACAAAATTCAGCAGTGCTTTATGCTAAAAACTTTCAATAAACTAGGTATGGACGGAACGTATCTCAAAATAATAAAAGCTATTTATGACAGACCTACAGCCAATATCATACTGAATGGGCAAAAACTGGAAGCATTCCCTTTGAAATCTAGCACTAGACAAAGATGCCCCCTCTCACCACTCCTATTCAATATAGTATTGGAAGCTCTAGCCAGAGCAATCAGGCAACACAAAGAAATAAAGGGTATTCAATTAGGAAAGGAGGAAGTCAAATAGTCTCTATTTGCAGATGACATGATTGTATATTTACAAGACCCCAACGTCTCAGTCCAAAATCTCCTGAAACTGATAAGCAACTTCAGCAAAGTCTCAGCATACAAAATCAATGTGTAGAAATCACAAGCATTCCTATACACCAATAACAGACTTAAAGAGAGCCAAATCAAGAACGAACTGCCATTCATAATTGCTACAAAGAGAATAAAATACCTAGGAATACAACTAACAAAGGATGTAAAGGACCTCTTCAAGGAGAACTACAAATCACTGCTCAATGAAATAAGAGAGGACACAAACAGATGGAGAAACATTCCATGATCAT
>PVKP010054440.1:0-11491 GCA_004027715.1 Plecturocebus donacophilus
GAGTTACACTGATGGGTGTATGCAGCACTTTAGAAACTCTTTCTGTGGAGAATGTAAAAACATATATTTACAGCCAAATCTGCGCATAGAAGAAATAGCAGTAAGACTGTGTCAGAAACACAGAAGAAACGTATGATTCAAACTTCTCTGCTGTGCGTTCATTCAGCTAAGAGAGTTGCATCTATGTTTGTATTCAGCGTGTTACCAATGCTTTTCTTCTACGAGCTGCATTTGGATATTCCTGA
Source organism: Plecturocebus donacophilus (assembly GCA_004027715.1). Taxonomy (NCBI): domain Eukaryota; kingdom Metazoa; phylum Chordata; class Mammalia; order Primates; family Pitheciidae; genus Plecturocebus; species Plecturocebus donacophilus. The sequence continues at coordinate 246 of PVKP010054440.1, forward strand.
ATGAATGGAAGCATAGGCTGCACAGAGCAATATCTCGCTCTAAAACCAAAAGGGAGCTATCGAAGAGAATGAACTTCACTGTGTCAATTCAGCTTACAGAGTTACACTGATGTGTGTATGCAGCAGTTTAGAAACTCTTTCCATCAAGAATGTGAAAACAGATATTTCCAGCAAAATCCCCACATAGAAGAAATAGCAGTAAGACTGCATCTGAAACACAGAAGAAACGTATCATTCAAACTGCTCTCCTGTGTGTTCATTCAGCTAAGAGAGTTGCATCTATGTTTGTATTCAGCGAGTTACCAACACTTTTCTTCTACGAGCTGCGTTTTGATATTCCTGAATGAATGGGAGCATAGGCTGCACAGAGAAATATCTCTCTCTAAAACCAAAACGGTGCAGTCTAACAGAATGAACTTCACTATGTGAATTCAACTTACAGAGTTACACTGATGTGTGTATGCAGCAGTTTAGAGACTCTTTCTGTCGAGAATGTAAAAACAGGTGTTTTCCCCCAAATACCCACACAGAAGAAATAGTACTAAGACTGCGTCTGAAACACAGAAGAAATGCATCATTCAAACTGCTCTGCTTTGTGTTCATTCAGCTAAGAGAGTTGCATCTAACTTTGTTTTCAGCGAGTTACCAATGCTTTTCTTCTATGAGCTGTGTTTTTATATTAATGAGTCAGAGCATAAGTTACACAGAGAAATATCTAGCTCTAAAACCAAAATGGAGCTATGTAACAGAATGAACTTCACTGTGTGAATTCAACTTACAGAGTTACACTGATGTGTGTATGCAGCACTTTAGAAACTCTTTCTGTGGAGAATGTAAAAACAGATATTTTCAGCCAAATTACCGCATAGAAGAAATAGCAGTACGATGGTGTCAGAAACACAAAAGAATCGTATGATTCAAACTGTTCTCCTGTGTGTTCGTTCAGCTAAGAGAGGTCCATGTATGTTTGTATTCAGCGAGTTACCAACACTTTTCTTCTATGAGCTGCGGTGAATATTTGTGAATGAATGGTAGTATATGCTGCACAGAGAAATATCTCGCTGTAAAACCAAAATGGAGCTATCTAACAGAATGAACTTCACTGTGTGAATTGAACTTGTAGAGTTACACTGATGTGTGTATGCAGCAGATTAGAAATTCTTTCTGTCGGGAATGTAAAAACTGATATTTCCAGCCAAATCCCCATGTAGAAGAAATAGCAGTAAGACTGCATAAGAAACACAGAAGAAACATATGATTCAAACTGCTCTGCTGTGTGTTCATTCATCTAAGAGAGTTGCATCTATGTTTGTATTCAGCGAGTTGCCAAAGCTTTTCTTCTATGAGCTGCATTTGGGTATTCCTGAATGAATGGGAGTATAGGCTTCACAGAGACATATCTCGCTCTAAAACCAAACCAGCTATGTAGCAGAATGAACTTCATTGTGTGAATTCAACTTACAGAGTTACACTGATGTGTGTATGCAGCACTTTAGAAACTCTTTCTGTGGAGAATTTAAAAACAGTTATTACCCGCCAAATCCCCGCATAGAAGAAATGGCAGTAAGACACCGTCAGAAACACAGAAGAAATGTATCATTCAAACTTCTCTGCTGTGTCTTCGTTCAGCTAAGAGAGTTGCATCTATGTTTGTATTCAGCGAGTTACCAAGGCTTTTCTTCTATGAGCTGCGTTTGGATATTCCTGAATGAATGGGAATATATGCTGCACAGAGAAATATCTCGCTCTAAAACTAAAACGGAGCTATCTAACAGAATGAACTTCACTGTGTGAATTCAACTTACAGAGTTATACTGATGTGTGTATGCAGCCATTTAGAAACTCTTTCTGTTGATAATGTAAAAACAGATATTTCCAGCCAAATTCTGACATAGAAGAAATAGCACTACGACTGTGTCTGAAACACAGCAGAATTGTATCATTCGAACTACTCTGCTGTGTGTTCGTTCAGCATTGAGAGTTGCATCTAAGTTTGTATTCAGTGAGTTACCAACGCTTTTCTTCTATGAGCTGCGTTTGGATATTCCTGAATGAATGGGGGCATAGGCTGCAAAGAGAAATATCTCTCTCTAAAACCAAAACGGAGCTATCTAACAGAATGAACTTCACTGTGTGAATTTACCATACAGAGTTACACTGATGGGTGTATGCAGCACTTTAGAAACCCTTTCCATGGAGAATGTACAAATAGATATTTCCAGCCAAATCTGCGCATAGAAGAAATAGCAGTAAGACTGCGTCAGAAACACAGAAGAAACGTATCATTCAAACTTCTCTACTGTGTGTTCGTTCAGTTAAGAGAGTTGCATCTAACTTTGTCTTCAGCGAGTTACCAACGCTTTTCTTTTATGAGCTGCGGTTGGATATTAATAAGTCGGAGCATAAGCTGCACAGAGAAATATCTCGCTCTAAATCCAAAACGGATCTATGTAACAGAATGAACTTCACTGTGTGAATTCAACTTACCGAGTTACACTGATGTGTGTATGCAGCAGTTTAGAAACTCTTTCTGTGGAGAATATAAAAACAGATATTTCCAGCCAAATATCCACATAGAAGAAATAGCAGTAAGACTGCGTTTGAAACACAGAAGAAACGTATCATTCAACCTGCTCTGCTGTGTGTTTGTTCAGCTAAGAGAATTGCGTCTATATTTGTATGTAGTGAGTTACAAACGCTTTTCTTCTATGAGCTGCGTTTGGATATTCCTGAATGAATGCTTGTATATGTTGTACAGAGAAACATCTCGCTCTAAAATCAAAACAGAGCTTTCCAACAAAATGAACTTCACTGTGTGAATTCAACTTACAAAGCTACACTGAAGTGTTTATGCAGCAATTTAGAAACTCTCTCTGTGGAGAAGATAAAATCAGATATTTCCAGCCCAATCCCCACATGGAAGAAATAGTATTAAGACTACGATTGAAACACAGAAGAAATGTATCATTCAAACTTCTGCACTGTGTGTTTGTTCAGCTAAGAGAGTTGCATCTATGTTTGTATGCAGCTTATTAGAAATACTTTCTTTCTATGAGCTGTATTTTGATATTCCCAAATGAATAGGAGTATATGCTGTACAGAGAAACATCTCACTATAAAACCAAAACTGAGCTGTATAACAGAATGAACTTCACTGTGTAAATTCAACTTACAGAGTTACACTGATGTGTGTATGCAGCAGTTTAGAAACTCTTTCTGTGGAGAAGATAAAAGCAGGTATTTTCAGCCAATTCCCTGTATAGAAGAAATAGCAGTAAGACTGCGATTGAAAGACAAAAGAAACATATTATTCAAACTACTCTGATGTGTGTTCTTTCAGCTAAGAGACCTAGATTTATGCTTGTATGCAGCAAGTAACAAATGCATTTCTTTTATAAACTGCGTTTGGTTATTCCTGAATGAATGGGAGCATATGCTGTACAGAAACACGTCTTGCTCTAAAACCAAATTGGAGCTCTCTAACAGAATGAACTTCACTGTGTGAATTCAACTTACAGAGTTACATTGATGTGTATACGCAGCAGTTTAGAAACTCTTTCTGTGGAGAAGATAAAAACAGATATTTCCAGCCAAATCCCCACATAGAAGAAATAGCAGTAAGACTGTGTTTGAAACACAGAAGAAACGTATAATTCAAACTACTCTGATGTGTGTCCGTTCAGGTAAGAGAGTTGCATCTATGTTTGTATGCAGCAACTTCCAAACACTTTTCCTTTATGAGCTGCATTTGGTTATTCCTGAAAGAATGGGAGCATATGCTGTACAGAGAAACATCTCGCTCTAAAACCAAAACGGAGCTATCTAACAGAATGAACTTCACTGTGTGAGTTCAACTTACGGAATTACACTGGTGTGTGTATGCAGCAGTTTAGAAACTCTTTCTGTGGAGAAGATAAAAACAGATATTTCCAGGCAAATACCCACATAGAAGAAAGAGCAGAAAGGCTGCGTGAGAAACACAGAAGAAACGTATCATTCAAACTACTCTGCTGTGTATTCGCTCTGCTAAGAAAGTTGCATCTCGGTTTGTATGCAGCTTGTTACAAACGCTTTTCTTCTGTGAGCTGCGTTTCCATGTTCCTGAATGAATGGGAGTATACGCTGTACAGAGAAACATCTCGCTCTAAAACAAAAACTCAGCTATCTAACAGAAGGAACTTCACTGTGTAAATTCAACTTGCAGAGTTACACTGATGTGTGTATGCAGCAGTTTAGAAACTCTTTCTATGGAGAAGATAAAAACAGATATTTTGATCCAAATCCCTGCATACAAGAAACAGCAGTAAGACTGCGATTGAAACACAGAAGAAAAGTATCATTCAAACCGCTCTGCTGTGTGTTAGTTCAGCTAAGAGAGTTGCGTCTATGGTTGTATGCAGCGAGTTACAAATGCTTTTCTTCTATGAGCTGCTTTTGGATATTCCTGAATGAATGCTTGTATATGCTGTACAGAGAAACATCTCACTCTAAAACCAAAACAGAGCTTTCTAACAAAATGAACTTCACTGTGTGAATTCAACCTACAGAGCTACACTGATGTTTGTATGCAGCAATTTAGAAACTCTTTCTGTGGAGAAGATAAAATCAGATATTTCCGGCCCAATCCCCACATAAAGAAAATAGCAGTAAGACTGCGATTGAAACACAGAAGAAACGTATCATTCAAACTGCTCTGCTGTGTGTTAGTTCAGCTAAGAGAGTTGGGTCTATGGTTATATGCAGCGAGTTACAAACACTTTTCTTCTATGAGCTGCGTTTGGATATTCCTGAATGAATGCTTGTATATGCTGTCCAGAGAAACATCTCACTCTAAAACCAAAACAGAGCTTTCTAACAAAATGAACTCCACTATGTGAATTCAACTTACAGAGCTACACTAATGTTTGTATGGAGCAATTTAGAAACTCTTTCTGTGGAGGAGATAAAGTCAGATATTTCCAGCCCAATCCCCGCATAGAGGAAATAGCAGTAAGACTACGATTGAAACACAGAAGAAACATGTCATTCAAACTGCTCCACTGTGTGTTCATTTAGCCAAGAGAGTTGCATCTATATTTGTATGCAGTGAGTTACAAATGCTTTTCTTCTACGAGCTGTGTTTGGTTATTCCTGAATGAATTGGAGCATATGCTGTACAGAGAAACAACTCGCTCTATAACCAAAACGGAACAATGTAACATAATGAACTTCACTGAGTGAATCAACTTACAGAGTTACACTCATGTGTGTATGCAGCAGTTTAGAAACTCCTTCTGTGAAGAAGATAAAAACAGATATTTGCAGCCAAATCCCTGCATAGAAGAAAGAGCTGATAGACTACGTTTTAAACACAGAAGAAGCATGTCATTCAAACTTCTCTGCTCTGTGTTTGTTCAGCTAAGAGAGTTGCATCTATGTTTGTATGCAGTGAGTTACAAATGCTTTCCCTTTATGAGCTGCATTTGGTTATTCCTGAATGAATGGGAAAATATGATGTACAGAGAAACATCTCACTCTAAAACCAAAACGGAGCTATCTAACATAATGAACTTCACTGTGTGAATTCAGCTTACAGAATTACACTGATGTGTGTATGCAGCAGTTCAGAAACTCTTTCTGTGGAGAAGATAAAAACAGAAATTTCCAGCCAAATCCCCACATAGAAGAAATAGCAGTAAGACTGCATCTGAAACACAGAAGAAATGTATCATTCAAACTGCTCCTCTGTGTGTTCCTTCATCCAAGAGAGTTTCATCTGTGTTTGTATGCAGCGAGTTACAAATGCTTTTCTTCCACGAGCTGCATTTTTTTATTCCTGAATGAATTGGAGCATATGTCACCCAAGCTGGAGTACAGTGGCACCGTCTCAGCTCAATGCAACCTCCTCTTCCCAGGTTCAAGTGATTCCCCAGTAAGCACTTGATTAGTATGATTTCTGCTTTGGTGAACCACCTAGATTTCCTTCAGAAACATAAAGACCTACTTTTTCAGCTACTGGGAGCTCTCACTTCTCAGTTCCCTACAAGGGTTGCCTCAGCTGAAGGGAGTCTCTTTCTCTAAGGTCATAGCTCCTTCTCAGGGGAGCCTACACTAATGATTCCTCAAAAGAATTTATGAAGAAAAGGCACCTAACCCAAACTCAGGACAGTTCCAAAGAACTGTCAGCTTCTGAGTTTCACATAGTATTGGCTGAGGCCTGTGGTTGAAATCACATTGCAGCTCAGCTTCTCCCTTTTGACTTCCCTCCCTTCTCTTCCACAGGTGTGAAGCCCAAGAGTGCTCCTGAAAGCCGTCTCAGGGTGGCTCTCCTCGCACCCACCCATCTCAGGATATCTCTGCTCACACTCGCCCATCTCAGGGACTGCAGGCCGGGTTAAAGTAAGAAAATGGACCTGGGATAGCAGGAGCCTGGCTGGCCATGTTGATAGATTGTTCCCTTGAAATGAGCCCTTGAACATTTGTAGATTAAGAAACTTGATCCATGCCGGGCAAAAGGAAAACCACATGAGAACGGCTCTGTCGATTCCAAGGGCGTCAGCTGGATCTGGAAATCTGGTTTGGCTGTGGTAGCCAATTGTGTCTGGTCCACAGTGGCTCTGCTCAGGCCCAGATCCAGGCCTCTCCCGGAGAATGATCCCTGCTCGCTCTTTCCTTCACCCACCATGGCTTGGCTCTCAGTGCTCAGCTCTGACCTTTCCTTCTGTGGTCCTGTGGACATGTCCAGCTCTGTGGAAACTACCACTCTCAGGGTGTGGCCTCTGCCATGCAAATGGCCCTACTGCCCTTAAGATGTCCTTGGAGTGGAGCCATTCCCGGGGCTGCTGGCCATGACCACAAGTGCCACAGGCCCCACCTGCCATGTCCATGGCTGCCCCACAGGCCCCACCTGCCACGTCCACAGCTGTCCTGCAGGCCCCACCTGCCACACCCATGGCTGCCCCTCAGGCCCCACCTGCAGGCCCATGGCTGCCCTTCTTGCTCAAGGACATTTCTTTGAACACGGCTTTTGGGTTTTCACATGGAGTTTATAAATCACATACAGTCTTCTTGGTCATAAGAAGACAGGAACAAGCTCGCAGACATCATGGGAAGTCAAGGTGACCTGCTGTGTGAGGTGCTGCCTCTAGTGTGTGGATTCTCTCAGCAAGAGGTAACAGCCGCCCGGTCCCAGGAGCCCCAGCCCAGGTTCAAAGCCCTGTGTTTCTTTTCAGTGTCTTCTGGATCTGAAGGGTGGGGTCCCATGAAGCACAGGCAGCTTCTGTGTCTCCATAGCAGGGAGAAGAGGCCCCTCTCAGTTGTTCCTTCCTGCAAATCCCCCTCCCCATCCCAGACCTGTAACAGCAGAAACTTCTGGATAGTTGAACCTTCTGGAAGGTGGATTTCCAAGGACTGTCCTTATCCTAAAACTGCATTCAAGAAAAACACACTGACATGATTGTGGGCAGAGGTGTGTACTACAAATGAAGGTTATCATTTTCAAGTAACCTGAAAGCTGAATTATTTGTTAAACTTCATTAAATATTTTGCACCTTTTATCTCAGCTTTGACACAAAATCTTGAAAGTACCTCTTAATAATCCATTTCTACACCTCTTGAATGTGATGAGTGTTACATGTATTTTACAACATTCCAAACCTGACACTCAGTGAAACCGCAGGACCTCATTAGAAGGAATATAGATTTTTAAAAAGCAGAGAATAGTCGGGCATGGTGGCTTACGCCTGTAATCCCAGCACTTTGGGAGGCCGAGGTGGGCGTATCATGAGGTCAGAAGTTCGAGACCATCCTGGTCAACATGGTGAAACCCCGTCTTTAATTAAAAAATAAATAAATAAATAAAATAAAAGGCAGAGAATATTAAACCCATGAATAAACGAGAAAGGAACTTCAATTAGTTAGAAATGCTGAAAAGAACGTATTGCTCATTTACTTTTGAAAACAGCTCTATCCATTCAACACGTGTTCATAGCTGAAAGCACCAGTATTTTAGGCTCTGTCCTCAGGCCCAGCCTGCTGCCAGCTGTGGGTCCCCGGAGAGCATCCACGCCTCCCTCCCGCAGGCAAGGCTGCCTCATAATGAGTGTGTGCCTCACTTTGTCTTCGCCTTTCAATATTGTGTTATGCATTATAACAAGTCTCATTTAAATGAAAAGTTTATGTATCGGAAAGAATAGAAAGACCACAAAATGTGTGGCCACCCCTGAACTTCAGTGCTGCCGACGAGGCCAGACATTGGCTGGGAAGACTGAAGCAATTCATTTGACCTTTCTGCACTCGATTTTTAAACTGCAAATTGAGCTTGATAACATTGGTTTCATGAAGTTTCCCAGGGATGCTGAAGACAAACAAGCCCAGTTAGACCCTGATGAAAAGAAGAAAGAGAAAGAGAGAGAGGGAGGGCAGGGAGAGGGAAATGGCAGAGGTGCTGCCTCTTTCTCCTTCCTAAATGAGATCGGTGGATCTCAGTGATTCTGTGGCCACTTGGTAACAGGGGCTTCCTCCTCTTCGGTGCCCCTGGGGTGGCTTCACCATCTGTATTTCCTCCTAACTGAGGAATGGTCTCCTTCTCAGACCTCAGGCCCTGGAGACCTCCCTTTAACCAGTACCATGAGATCTTTGCTCCCTCCTGGGCCTAACTGATGATATTACCAAAGGCATGCACGTAAAATGAAAAGAAAAAATTTTGAGTTAAACCTTGGAGCATTTTACTCTAAAGATCTGGAGTCCATATCACTGTAAAAGATACGACCAACACTCAGTTTAAAATCATATGCAGGGGTTTTGGGAACAAGATAGGAAGGCACTGAGCCCCTTCAGCTGATGTCCAACCCCACAGCCTCTCCCTCTGGGATTCCCAGGCCTGTGCTTTCAGTGCTATGCTCCCAAGTAGATTGTGTCAACTCAAAGTCCAATGATCTTATGAAATACTTTTTGTGTTTTTTTCTTAATTTTAGGAGGGTTTTTGAAATATGCTTTTGTTTTGTGGAGGTGACACCCTCTGTCTTTGACTTGCAGGAGCCTCCTCTGTCTGCATGTACTGAAGCCAGTGTCTGCCACACAGCCTCTCAGCCACAGCGCCCGTGGTCAGTTGCAGCTGCTCACTCCATCACCCCAGAGAGCTCCTCCCCTCGCCCCTCCACCCAGAGCCACTTCAAACCACTGCCCTGCTCCCCCACATGGTAGCGCTGCTTCTCCCAAGATGTCATGTGGCAGGATCCTTCACCTGTGCCCACTGAAACCGGCTTCCTTCCCTGGCCAAGTGTCCTGGGAGAGCTGCTGCATTCAGGGCGCATCTTTCCACGCTGGCTGGAGCCCCCTGTGTGGAAGTGTTGCATTGGTTCACACCTTCTCCTGCTGATGGACACTGTACTCATCCAACTATTGGTAATGAGGAATAAGCCTAAACACTCCTGTGCATGTTGATGTGTACAAGTTTACATTTTCTCTTGGGGAGAATTCCAGGAGTGGGGTTGCTGGATGACGTGGTAAGGATGAATAAGAAACTTCCAGACCACTTTCCGGCATGGCGGGATCCCTCCCATTCCCACTGCAGCTTAGGAGTGTCCCAGTTCCTCTGCATCATCACTAGAGCCTGGGTAGGCCATTGGTTTCTGTTTTTAGACATTCTAGTGGGTTTGCAGAGGGACTGCTGATCAGCATTTCTCCAACATCTCTGTGACGCTGAGTGTCTGGCCTGGGCAATCTGCCCTCCTGATACTTTCTCTGATGAGGCCTCCATTCAAATATTCACCTTCTCTTTTATACCAGGGTTTTCACTTTCTTATGGTTAAGTTTTGATGGTTCTTCATATATTCTGTGTACCAGTACATTGTGAAATGTGTGATTCATAAATATTTTTTTCTAGACCATAGTTTCTACTTTCATTCTCTTTAAATTCTTATATTGCTATATAGAGTTGCAACTTTAAATTTATGACAAAATTTTCTTTTATGAATTTACGACAATATTTTCTTTTATGAATAATGCTTTTGTTGTCAGGTCTAAGAACTTTTCACCAAACCCGAGGCTGTGCAAATTTTCCCATTTTTATCTAAAGGTTTTATAGTGTCATGTTCTACATTTAGGCCTGTGACAAAGGTCAAGTAGCATTTTGTATCAGCCATGGCCATATCTTTCTTCATCTCTGACAGTATCATGGGCATTTCTGCTACCTGCACCCTGTGCTCTTCCCGCCTTCTTGGTCTGCTCTTCCTGTGAGTTTCAGGGGACATCTTAGAGCTGGCACTGTCCTGGTCCATCAGAGGTCCTGTGGGCTTGCCCATGTGGGAAAGTCAGGACAGTGATGCTGACAGGATGCCCTGGGAGTCAGGGACGTGCTGACAGGTGTTTCCATGTAGCACAGAGAGGCGTTTGGTTTATGGATGGGGCAGACTTGTGAGGGGACAAACGAGAAATGCCACGAATGAGAGGCTGAGGCAGAGCAGGTCTTGGGCTGCCCCGCTGTGTGAATGTCAAACATGGATGTGTCAGTGGCCATGCCAGGAGGGAACCCTCAACCAAGGCCTCTGGGTGTCCAAGGCCAAGTCTTGTTCAAGAGGTGCATTCAGCTAAGCCAACCATGGCAGAAATACATAAAGGCGATCCTATGGTTCCTCTGGTTAAATCCCCTGCTAATCCCACCCTACTCAGAGAGGGAGCCCAATCCTCACAGCAGCCTGCAAGCCCCACCTGCCTGCCCCAGTGGCTTATGCCTGTAACTCCAGCCTTTTGGGAGGCTGAGGCAGGCAGATCACTTGAGGTCAGGAGTTTGAGACTAGCCTGGCCAGCATGTTGAAACCCTGTTTCTAGTAAAAATACGAAAATTAGCTGGGCATTGTGACACATGCCTGTAATTCCAGGAACTTGGGAGACTGAGGCAGGAGAATCACTTAAACCCTGAAGGCAGAGGTTACAGTGAGCTGAGATAGTGCCACTGCACTCCAGCCTGGGTGACAGAGCAAGACTCCATCTCAAAAACAGTAATAGTAATAAAAAAAAAAGGCAAAAATTTAAACAAGTAAACAGAAACATGGCAAAAGAGTTGAACCAGCCCTTCACAGAAGAAAAAAATGTGGAGGAATGGCTGATAAAAACATGAAGAGGGTCTCAGCCTAACAGGGTGAGATACCAGGTGACACCCAGCAGACTGGCAAAAATCCCATAATCAGCATAAGTGTTGGGGAGAATGGAGAGCCACAGGAACACTCAGCCACCACTAAGAATGATTGTGAATTATTTTTGCTATG
>PVKP010054442.1:0-11490 GCA_004027715.1 Plecturocebus donacophilus
AAGCAATTCTCCTGCCTCAGCCTCCCGAGTAGCTGGGACTACAGGCACGCACCACCACGTCCGGCTAATTTTTTGTACTTTAGTAGAGACGGGGTTTCACCGTGTTGGCCAGGATGGTCTTGATCTCTTGACCTCGTGATCCACCCGCCTCGGCCTCCCAAAGTGCTGGGATTACAGGCGTGAGCCACCGCGCCCGGCCACAAATGTATTCTTTCTTAAAATTCATCAAATTGCACAAATATATTACAGAAAACAAGATAGGATCCCTACTTCCATGAAATTTACCTTTTTTTTTTTTTTTGAAATGGAGGATGGAGTGCAGTGGTACGATCTTGGTTCATTGCAGCCTCTGCCTCCCAGTCTCAAGTGATTCTCCTGCCTTAGCCTCATAAGTAGGTGGGACTACAGGCTTGCACCATCATGTCCAGCTAATTTTTGTATTTTTAGTAAAGATGGGGTTTCGCCATGTTGGCCAGACTGGTCTTGAACCCCTAACCTCAGGTAATCCTCTCACCATGGCCTCCCAAAATGCTGGGATTACAGGCATAAGTCTGAAATTTACATTTTAAAGGGTAGTAACAGAAAAACAAATACCTTGTTTGGTAAATTCTGTACAGAGAATTACAGTAATCTGATTCGATAAGAGATTAACCAGATGACTATTTTAGATTGGGCCATTCAGTCACTTAATGGCAATTAGCATTTAGTGATATTAAGCTATGAATAACAAGATAAAGCCAGCCTTGCAAAGATCAGGTGAAGAGCATTTCAGGCAGAGCTTATACAAAGGCCCCAAAATAGAAATGAGTTAAGTGTGTTCAAACAACAGAAAGAAAGTCAGTTTCCTATAGAGAGCATGAGAGGAGTAAGTTGAAGAAAAGTAGGCAGGGTCCTGATAATATAAAGACTCTGTAAATTAGAAAAAGGAGTTAGGATTTTATTCTAAGTATTATGGGAAACAACTGGATGGTTTTGAGGGGAGAGTGATAACATGATATAGATATAAAAAGAAAAATACTTGCTGCAAATGAAAGTAGCTTGGTCTGGGATGGCAGTAGTAGAGAAGGAAATGGGACTGGGGGTTAATTCTGGATGTGTTTATAGGTTACCTTGACATAATTAACCTATATAATCTACCTGCTGATAGATTAGATGTGGGTGATGAGAGATAGTAATCAAGAGAAATTACCAGAATGTTTTGTTTGAGCAACAGAGTGCTGACAGTATTTACTGAGATGGGTAAAACTACAAAGGAACAGGTTTTTGGGGGAAGAAACCAAGAGTTTCTTCCTAAGTTTAAGACACCAATTAGACATCCATGTGAAGCTGTCAAGAAGGTAGCCTGAAATTCTACATAGTTCTCAGGTCTGAGAACTGGATCTTGAAGTCTCTAGATACATGTAATACTTCAGCTATGTGACTGACTGCAATTATGTTTGAGTGCTTCTTTTTTTTTAAAATTTATTTATTTTACTTTACGTGCATACTATATCTGCCATTTCTCCCAATGTTATCTCTCCCCACCCTCCCCTCCCTAGTATTTATTTCTTAACTGTTCCTTCCTTTCCTGTTCACGCTAAGCAAGTGAGCCAAAATGGGAGCTGTCATGTAACCTTACCTCTTGTCCACAGCAACTGATCTATAAAGACTGATGTCTGTTCCAAGCTGGACCAAGCAACAGTTCTTTCTCATAATTTTCTAAACTAGGCAGTATTTATTTTCCAGAAATACTCTAGCTAGCTCTCTATTGCCTACTATAAGTATTATTTTAACAGTCGTAATTTATTATTTCCTCTCCAGGATGAAGGTGAGAAGGTGTGAATTAAGGTCTTGCTAGGAGTTATCATTCCAGGTTGGTAGAGAAAAGTGGTCTGAGAGACTGAACATGACATGCAGAGAAAAGCAGCCCTGGGACATAAAAAAATGACAATGTCCTCAGTGGTCTACTGCCTGCGTCAGTTACTGTCTTCCCACAGTAGTTTGGTTACATAAATTGTAAAAGTCCTCCCATTTTCCCCCAAACTCACTTTTCTTTTCTTTTTTTTTGAGACAGGGTCTGGTTCTGTTGCCCAGGCAGGAGTGTAGTGGCATCATTTCAGCACACTGTAACCTCTGCCTCTCAGGTTCAAGAAGTCTTCCCAGTTCAGTCTCCTGAGTAGCTGGGAATGCAAGCATGCCCCAACATACCCAGCTAATTTTTGTATTTTTTGTAGAGATGAAGTCTCACTCTTTGCTTAGGATAGTCTCAAACCACTGAGCTCATGTGATCGCCCACCTGGGTCCCCCAAAGTGCTGGGATTACAGGCCAGGTGTGAGCCACTGCACACAACTCCCCAAACTAACTTTTTTGGGGGGTGGGGGGGCGGACAGAGTTCTGCTCCATCACCTAGGCTGGAGTGCAATGGCATGATCTTGGCCCACTACAACCTGTGCCTCCCAAGTTCAAATGATTCTCCTGCCTCAGCCTCCCAAGTAGCTGGGATTGCAGGTACCCACCACCATGCTCAGCTAATTTCTTTTTTTTGTATTTTTAGTAGAGATGGGATTTAGCCATGTTGGCCAGCCTGATTTCGAACTCCTGACCTAAGGTGATTCACCTGCCTTGGCCTCCCAAAATGCTGGAATTACAGGCATGAGCCACTGTGCCAGGCCCCAAACTAATTTGTTAGATTTCTGTCACTTGCAGTGACAGATTTCCTTATATGTCCTTATATGGATATATCTATCTATACCTTACAACTGATTATCATAGTGATAATGCAACTCTTATAAATTTCAGTGACACACGCCAGGCCCAGCACTTTGAGGCCAGGAGCTGGAGACCAGCTTGGCCAATGTGGCGAAACTCCCTCTCTACTAAAAATATAAAAATTAGCTGAGTGTGGTGGTACACATCTGTAATCTTGGCTATTCCGGAGGCTGAAGCATGAGAATCACTTGAATTCGGTAGGCAGAGATTGCAGTGAGCCAAGGTCACACGACTGCACTTCAGCCTGGGCAACACAGCAAAACTCTGTCAAAGAAAGGAAAAAAAAAAGGCTGGGTGTGGTGGCTCACACCTATAATCCCAGCATTTTGGGAGGCTGAGATGGGCAGATCATTTGAGGTCAAGAGTTCAAGACCAGCCTGGCCAACAAGGTGAAACCCCGTCTCTACTAAAAATATGAAAAGAAACTTGGCCAGGCGTGGTGGCACGTGCCTGTAATCCCAATTACTTGGGAGGCTGAAGCAGAAGAATCACTGGAACCCAGGAGGTGGAGCCTGCAGTGAGCCCAGATCATGCCACTGCACTCCAGCCTGGGTGACAAAGTGAGACTCCATCTCAAAAGATAAATAAATAAAATAAAAAATAATTTCTAAAAACTCATTTTGACATATGATTTATGAAAAATCCTTATTTTGCATTAAAATTTTAGGTTTACTTATTTCCATTGTTTAAGTAAATAAAACCTAATTTTGTTCAAAAGAATATAGTCCCAATGAATGGTATGGTGGAAAAGAAGAGTAAGTTTGATCCAAAAGTTTCTTTACTAAAGTAAACATCCTTGGTTGATATGCCTCTTCAGGAAAAAAATAATAATAACAAAGTAAAAATCTTTCAAGTTGGTTCCTAGAATCTAAAAGGAAGTCATGTTTAAATACATTTTTAAACCTTTAATAAAAAAGAGTATTTCCTTTAAACTTTCACTAATTTTTTTTTTTTTTTTTGAGACAGGGTTTTACTCTTGGTACCTGTAATGCAGTGATGCAATTAGAGCTCACTGCAGCCTCAAACTCCTGGGCTTTAGCAAGCTTCCTTCCTCAGCCTCCCAAGCAGCTGGGACCACAGGTGTGCACCACAATGTCTAGCTAATTTTAAAAAATATTTTGTAGCAACAGGTCTCACTATGTTGCCCAGGCTGGTCTCTAACTCAAGCAATCCTCCTGCCTTGGCCTACCACAGTGCTAGGATTATAGGCATGAGCCACGCCTGGCCTCAGTAATTTTTTAAATTATGGAAATGAATCTCAAATTATTTGTCAATCCATTGCTATCACAAATCCAAAGTTTTAGATAAAAATCCATCTTGGGCCAGGTTCGGTGGCTCACGCCTGTAATCCAAGCACTTTGGAGGCCAAGGCGAGCTGATCACTTGAGGTCGGGGGTTCAAGACCAGGCTGACCAACATGGTGAAACCTCGCCTTAATAAAAAAAAAAAATCCATCTTTACCACTGCCTAGTATTAAACTACGTCACATTTATTTAACATCTAGAAGATACGCTAACATGAAAATCCTTTGTACTTGCTCTAGCTAAAATAAATTCCCAAATAAATTCTGAAAATATTAAAGAACTTAATGTGAACCTTTTTAAAATATTTGCTTTATAAAATACAAAAAACCTAATATGAACATTTTATTTTAATATGATCCATACTTCAAATATTTACGTTTCTTGGAAGATGCTTTTCTATTTTCTTTCTTTCTTTTTTTTTTTTGAGGTGGAGTCTTGCTCTGTCGCCCAGGCTGGAATGCAGTGCATGATCTCAGCTTACTGCAACCTCCATCTCCTGGGTTCAAGTGATTCTCCTGCCTCAGCCTCCCAAGTAGCTGGGATTACAGGTGCACGCCACCACACCTGGCTATTTTTTGTACTTTTAGTAGAGACGGGGTTTTGCCATGATGAGCAGGCTGGTCTTGAACTCTTAACTTCAGGTGATCTGTCTACCTCGGCCTCCCAAAATGCTCAATTACAGGCATGAGCCACTAGGCCCAGTTTATCTATTTTCACTATCTGATCATCATTTCACTAAGTAGGCAGCATTTATTTTCAAAAAAACTCTAGCTAGCTCTTTATTGTCTACTATAAATATTTTAGTAGTCATAACTTAGCAGAAAATAAAATAGTTTGAACTTACCCAAATGAATAGACAGGGCTAGGTTTCCTCATTGTTACCCAGTAACTTATTAAACATGTCATTAAACTAAGTAAAAAGAAAAATAAATTTAGCATTAGAACTAGAAGAGAATATATGAAGAGAAATTAAGTTTTCAGAATTTCTAAGCGGTTTAAAGTTATCCATATCTGAACAGTCTAAATTAATAATAAATTATTCTAATAATGTATTAAGATAAATAATTCTAGTAATTTACCATTAATGACAGTGAGCATCTGAACATGTGATATACTTGGAATATTTTAACATGTGAAGGAACAGAATGAAGTTATAATACATCATTAAGTCAGTTAAGTAGAACATAAACTCATACTTCCACTACACAATGTTATCTACCCTACATGGTTTCCATAACTGAAAATGCTAAAAAATGACACATACGATAAATTTTAACTTTGATATGCTTCATTTCATCTCTTTTAAAAGTTAAACTAAATATTAATAATACCTTGACAACCTTCTGAATGAGATAAAATTATGTTCATTTTCCAAGTCTTCTACAGATTCACTCTAAAACAAATTATTAGGGTATGAAATTAGGTAACAACTATCTGTGTTAGACTCAATTAAATATGTTAGTTACCTGATTAATAAAATAAATCCTTTTTTTTTTTTTTTTTTTGAGACAGAGTCTCGCTCTATTGCCCAGGGTGGAGTACAGTGGGGCCATCTCAACTCACTGCAACCTCTGCCTCCTAGGTTCAAGTGATTCTCCTGCCTCAGCCTCCTGAGTAGCTGGGATTACAGATGTGCACCACCACGCCCAGCTAGTTTTTGTATTTTTTTTTATTAGAGATGGGGTTTTTGCCATGTTGGCCAGGCTGGTCTCAAACTCCTGGCCTTGAGTGATCCACCTGCCTTGGTCACCCAAAGTGCTGGGATTGCAGGCGTGAGCCACCATGCCTGGCTGAAAAGACATCCTTATAATATACTCCTATCTCATGGATCTTGAAGACATTAAAGTATTTTGTAATCCTTAAATGGAAATATGAAAGACTCCATAAAACAGGGAGTCAAGAGTCTGTCTCCCTAGCTCACAATTCCTCAATTCTCAGTTATTAACTATCCTTCATTTCTTTCTTTGTATATACACTTACAGAGGGAACTGGTATGTTCCAAGGGTCCTTGACCACAGCTGACTCATCCACAGATAGGTACCTGAATCTAGGTTGGCTTTGAATGGATGGATAATTTTTGAAATTGCATCAGAGAAAGCCAGTCAAATGAGCTTCTGCAGTCAGAAATATACAATTAGACTTGGGGTGGTGGCTCATGCCTATAATCTTAGCACTTTGGGAGGTCAAGGCAGGCGGATCTCTTGAGAGCCCAGGAATTCCAGACCAGCCCTCAGCAACATGTGAGACTCTGTCACCACAAAAATATACAAAGATTAGCCCGGTGTGGTGGTGAGTGACTGTAGTCCTTGCTACCTGGAGGATGAGGTAGGAGGATCGCCTGAGCCCGGGAGATTGCAGCTGCAGTGAGCTGTGACTGCGTCACTGTATTCTTAGCCTGGGTAACAGAATGATACCTTGTCTCAAAAAAAAAAAAAATCTCTGAAACTTTTACTATAGTTCATCACTTTTAAGAAGTATGTATTTTTTCATATCTTAATAATCCTAAAATCAGGGTTAGTCTCACAACTTAGTGTATCATAGCTGAATTAGCAGCATTTTTCTTGGGGACACAGAAAATAAATATTTGTCTTATAACTGCTGGCATCTAATGTTTGATGCAATATGGTACACTAATCAAATTTACTTCCCATTACTACATAAATCTAAAAAACAGCATCCATTTATTAATAAATCATTCAATGTTTTATTTTATTTATATTATAAATCATTTTTTTTTTCTTTCCTTTTTTTTTTTTTTTTAAGACAGGGTTTCACCATGTTAGTCAGGCTGGTCTTGAACTCCTGACCTCAGGTGACCCACCCGCCTCAGCCTCCAAAGTGCTTGGATTACAGGCGTGAGCCACCACACCCAGCCTATAAATCATTTTAATTTCCATAGTTTAATAATACTACTTTGTTACTAATGTTCTCCATTAAAATATATTTCTACGCCTCTTTGTAAAATAGTAGCATTTTTAACACTTAATACTCTAAAATCAGATATCCACTTTATTCTGTTTGGATACTAGTGAAGCTCTAAATGACCCTAAATCACACCTTGCTTCTGAAACGTTCTATATTGATAGCTAACTCCTATGGCAGATTATGAGCCTCTAAAGAAAGAAACTTCTTCAAATTAAGTGAAAAGATTTTACTTATGAACCTTAAGACATTAGGGAAACAGTATTATTTTATTTTTAAAATTGTACTATTTTTATTACTATGTTTGTTATTATCAAATATGGTTGGTAACATTAATAATTTTCCCCAAATTTTAAACGTATGTGTGGGCTGAGCACAGTGGCTCACACCTGTAATCCCAGAACTTTGGGAGGCCGAGGCAGGTGGACCACCTGAGGTCAGGAGTTTGAGACCAGCCTGGCCAACATGGTGAAACCCCATCTTACCAAAAATACAAAAATTAGCCAGGCGTGGTGGTTGGCACCTGTAATCCCAGCTACTCAGGAGGCAAAGACAAGAGAATCATTTGAGGCCCGGAGGTGGAGGCTACATGCAGTGAGCTGAGATCGTGCCACTGCACTCCAGCTTAGATTACAAAGCAAGACCGTATCTCAAAAATAAATAAAATAAAATGTACGTATATAACTATTTATTTTTGAAACAGGGTCTCTCCTTTCGTTTTTATTTATTTATTTACATTTGAGACAGGGTATCAGTGTGTCACCAAGACCCAAGACCGGAGTACAGTAGTGCAATCATAGATCACTGCAGCCTTGACTTCCTGGGCTCAAGTGATCCTACTGCCCCAGCCTCCTGAGTAGCTGGAATTACAGGTGTCTACCATCATGTTTGGCTAATTTTTAAAAATTTTTTGTAGAGAAGAGGTAGGTTTCCTTGTATTGCCAAGGTTAGTCTTGAACTCCTGGGTTAGCCTTCTGTTCACCTTGGCCTCTCAAAGTGCTGGGATTACAAGCATGAGCCACTGTGCTTGGTCTGTAGGGTCTCTCTCTGTCACTAAGGCTGGAATACAGTGGCAAGACCATAGCTCACTGCAGCCTCAAAATACTGGGCTCAAATGTCCTCCTGCCTTAGTCTCCTAAAGCACTGTTATGGGCATGAGCCACCACTCTTAGTTATAACATATTTTAAACTGCTTTTATTTTTAAATTGGCATTTTATTTATATAATTAAAATATAAAATTTATAAAGAAGATATATAGTGTAAAGAATCTAAACTTAAAAAAATTCTAAACTTGTCTCTCTGCCAGTCTTCCTCCTCAAAGACACCTATTATTAACAGTTTCTTGTTTATCTTTCCTATATATATTTACAAATATAAGCAAATTAGTGTGTAGATGTGTATATATGTGTGTATTCCTATTCTTTCCTCCTTTTTAATACAAATTGCAGCATACTATATACACTGTTGAGTATCTTGCTTTTTCCCCTCATGAGGACCTCTAAACCATAAAATGCTTTGAATTTATGTTTAAGGCTACATAATATTTAATTACATAGATAACTGGGTTCCCTATACCCAGCAGGATCAGTTTCGCCTGTTGCTAGAAATGTAAATTCTTGGGTCCTACCCTAGGCCTCCTGTATCAGAAACTCTGGAAATGAAGCAATATGTATTTTAACAAGACCTTCCAAGTAATTCTGATGTATGGTCAAGTTTGAGAATTCTATGGCATATATGTATGATAAATATGGGGTATACATGCCCCATAATTTATTTCATCATTCACATACTGATTTCCAATCTTTTGTACTGAATAACCTCATACACAACTCATTTTTAACCACAAAAATATATCGATACTCTAAATTACTAGAAAACGAACTGCTATGTTTAAGGTTATGGGCATTTACAACTTTAATCGATATTGCCAAATTGACCTCATGATGCTGCACCAATTTATACTCCCACCAGCAATGTACAAAAGTGCCTGTTTCCGTCTGGGCCTCACACATCTAATACCAGCACTTTGGGAGGCTGAGGTAGGCAGATCACGAGGTCAAGAGATTGAGACCATCCTGGCCAACATGGTGAAACCCTGTCTCTACTAAAAACAGAAAAATTAGCCAGGTGTGGTGGCACATGCCTGCAGTCCCAGTTACTCAGGAGGCTGAGGCAGAAGAATCGCGTGAACCCAGGAGGCGGAGGTTGCAGCGAGCTGAGATCGCACCACTGCACTCCAGCCTGGCGACGGAGCAAGACTCCGGCTCAAAAAAAAAAAAAAGTGCCTATTTCCAGCTGGTAGAGGTAGCTCATGCTTGTAATCCCAACACTTTGGGAGGCCAAAGCAGGATTACTTGAGCCCAGAAATTTGAGACCCACCTGGGCAACATAGGAAGATTGCATTTTTACAAAATATCAAAAAATTAGGCAGGTATGGTGGCACATGCCTGTGGTACCACCTACTCAGGAGGCTGAGCTGGGAGGATCATTTTAGCTCAGGAGGTAAAGGCTGAGGCTGCAGTGAGCCAGGTCAAGCCACTGCACTCCAGCCTAACAACAACAACAAAAAAGAATGCCTGTTTAGCCAAAACAATTTTGAAAAAGAACAAAGCTGGAATATTCATACTTTCCAATTTCAAAACCTACCACAGAGCTGCAGTAATCAAGACTGATGGTACTGGCATAAAGGACAGACATACAGATCAATGGGACAGACCAAGAATAAACGTTCACATTTACAGTGAACTCATGTTTTTTTGTTGTTTTGTTTTTTGAGATGGAGTCTTGCTCTGTTGCCCAGGCTGGAGTGCAGTGGCGCAATCTCAGCTCACTACAACCTCTGCCTGCTGGGTTCAGGCGATTCTCCTGCCTCAGCCTCCTGGGTAGCTGGGACTACAGGTTATGTCACCATGCTCGGCTAATTTTTATATTTTAGTAGAGATGGGGTTTCGTCACATTAGTCAGGCTGGTCTCAAAATCTTGACCTCAGGTTATCTGCCAGCCTTGGCCTCCCAAAGTGTGGGATTACAGGGGTGAGCCACCACACTTGGCTCGTGAACTGGTTTTTGACAAAGGTACCGGGACAATTTAATGGGGAAAGTAGTCTTTCAACAAATGATGATGGGACAATGGGCTATCTACACGCAAACGAATGAATCTGAACCCCAGATCTCACACCATATACAAAAATTAACTCAAAATGGATCAAAGGGCACAGTGGCTCAAGCCCATAATCCTAGCACTTTGGGCAGCTGAGGCAGGAGAATTGCTTGAACCCAGGAGGCAGAGGCTGCTGTGAGCCAAGATCATGCCAATGCATTACAGCCTGGGCAACAGAGCAAGACTCCATCTTAAGAAAAAAAAAAATCAAAGACCTGATTATAAGAACAAAAACTATGAAACTCTTAGAAGAAAATATACCTATTGGTCAGGCACAGTAGCTCATGCCTGTTATCTCAACACTTTGGGAGGCCAAGGCAGGTGGACCACTTGAGGTCAGGAGTTTGAGACCAGCCTGGCCAACATGGTGAAATCCTATCTCTAATAAAAATACAAAAATTAGCCATGCATGATGGTACACGCCTGTAATCCTAGTACTTGGGAGGCTGAGGCAGGAGAATCACTTAGACCCAAGAGGCAGAGCTTACAGGGAGTTGAGATCATACCATTGCACTCCAGCCTGGGTAACACAGCAAGACTTTGTCTCAAAAAAAAGAAAATTTAATCATAAATTTTCATGACCTTAGATTAGGTCATGGTTTCCTAGACAAAACACTGAAAGCATAAGCATCAAAGAAAAAGAGATAAACTGGACTTCTTCAAAATTGAAAACTTAAAAGAAAAATTGAAAACTTTTGGGCTTCAAAGGACTCCATCAAGTGAAAAGACAACCCACAGAATGTGAGAAAGTTTCCACAAAACATGTATCTGATTTGTATCTAGAATATAAGAAACTCAACAATGAAAAGACAACTCAACTAAAAAATGAGCAAATTACATGAAGAGGCCAGTCTCCAAAAAAGACAAACAAATAATCAAGAAACATATGAAAAGGAGAGATCCAAGATGGCCGATTAGCAACAGCTCAGGAATGTAGCTCCCAGTGAAAGCGCAGAGAACGAGTGGACGCCGCACTTTCCGACGAATTTTTGTTGCCCACAGACCGGGAGATTCCCGGCAGAGGAGACACACGGGTCGCCAGCGCAACTCTTTTGGCCAGCGCGGCTGTTTTGCTGGCACCCCAGCGCGGCGCTTCCCGGTGCGGAGTATACGGGACGGACGGGCTCGGCTGGTCCCATCTCCACAAGGAAAACGGCAATCGGAAGCGCTGAGGACTGAGATTTTCATAGCAAGCACAGCGAACCCGGGAAGGTCCAGCTCTGTGGGGAAGGGGCGTCCACCAAAGGAAAACTAAGAAACAGAAAAACTTCATCACCGGGCGGAGAGAGATCCAAGATGGCCGTGTAGCAGCAGCTCAGGATTGTAGCTCCCAGTGAAAGCACAGAGAGCGAGTG
>PVKP010054443.1:0-11482 GCA_004027715.1 Plecturocebus donacophilus
GCTCCCTCTCCGGGAATCTCCCAGTCCGTGGGCATCAAATATTCGTCTGCAACTGCGGCGTCCACTCGCTCTCTGTGCCCTCACCGCGAGCCACAATCCCGAGCTGCTGCTATGCGGCCATTTTGGATCTCTCTCCGCCCGGTGATGAAGTTTTTCTGTTTCTTAGTTTTCCTTTGCCGGACGCCGGTTACCCTCTGAGCCAGACCTTCCCGGGTTCGCTGTGCTTGCTGTGGAACTCTCAGTCCTCAGCGTTTCCAATTGCTGTTTTCCTTGTGGGGATGGGACCAGCCGAGCCCGTCCCCATCCGTCCTGCACACTCCGCACTGGGAAGCGCCGCGCTGGGTGCCGGCAAAAGAGCCGCGCTGGCTAAAAGAGTCGCGCTGGCGACCCGCGTGGCTTCTCCGCCGGGAATCTCCCGGTCTGTGGGCAACAAAAACTCGTCGGAAAGTGTGGCGTCCACTCGTTCTCTGCGCTTTCACTGGGAGCTACATTCCTGAGCTGTTGCTAGTCGGCCATCTTGGATCTCTCTCCAATTTCTTCTTTTAAAACAAAAGTTTTGTGGTATATAGAATTCCCGGTTGATCTTTTTTTTTTTCTTTTCCTTTTATCACTTTAAATGTGCCATTTCAATCCATGGCATCAGTAGTTCCTGATGAAAAATTAATTTTATTGAGGATAACTTGTATGTAATGAGTCACTTCTCTCGTGTCTTTCAAAATTCTTTTCCTTTGTTTTTCAACAGTGTAATTATAATGTGTCATGGTGTGGGTCTGTTAAAGTTTATCCTACTTAGAGTTCATTGAGCATCTTGGATTTGTGGATTCATGTATTTCGTCAAATCTGGGAACTTTGGGGGCATTATTAAACTATTCTTCATTCTTTGTTTTACTATCTGCTCCTCAGATGCAGTAATTTCAAGTGTCCTGTCCTCACGATCACTGATTTTTTTCATCTTTATGCTTATGGCTGCTATTGTACTCTCTGAGTTTTTTTTTTTTTTTTTTAAATCCGTTATTGTACTTTTTCTCAAGAACTTCTCTTTGGTTTTTATTTACAGTTCCTCTTCACTCATATCCTCATTTTGTTCATATATTGTTTTCTGAGTTCTTTGCCCATGTTTTCCTTTAGCTCTTTGAGAATATTTAAGACAACTGGTTTAAAATCTTTGTATAATAAGTCTGTTCTAGACTTTCCCAGGGACAGTTTTTGTCCATTTATTATTCCATTAAATGAATGACAGTTTCCTGTTTCTTCATATGCTTTGTGATCATTGTTGTTAACTGAACATTTGAATAGTATAATAGTATAATGTGACAACTCTGAGAATCTCCTCCCTAAAGTTTGGTGTGTGTGTGTGTGTGTGTGTGTGTTAATGCTGTAGTAGTCTACTCGGCTAGTTATTCCCCAAACTATTTTTGCAAAGACTATTCCTTGTTGCATATGGTCACTGAAGTCTCTTTTCCATAAATAGTATCCAGCTGATGTTTTGACATATTTCCTTGAGTACCAGGAATTAAAAAGCAACAGCCTTCCCAGTCTTTGCATATTGACTCTGTGTTAGGGCCCTCCTTCAACACTTAACTAGGCTTGTCCTAAACCTAGGGATTAGCCTGAGATGCAAGCTAAGTCTTCTCAAGTCTTTCCTGGGCATTCATCTTGCCTAGGCAAACGTGGATTTTTAAATACCCACATATACATGTATAGCTGATACTGTGTTTTCTTTTTTTTTTTGAGACAGGATGTCTCTAGCTCCCTGCAGCATTGGTCTCTTGGGCTCAAGTGAGTCTCCCATCATAGCCTCCCAAGTAGCTGGGACTGTAGGTGTGTACTACCATGTCTGGCTAATTAAAAAAATTTTTTTAGTACAGATGAGGTCTCAGTATGTTCCTCAGGCCAGTCTCAAACCTCTGAAGTCAAGAGATCTTCCTGCCTTGGCCTCCCAAATTGTTGGGATTAGAGGTGTGAGTCACCAAGACTGGCCTCCATGATGCTTTTGAATGATTTTAGTTTTCCAAAGAAACTCTCCCCAGCTTTTCCTCTTAGGCCTTAGGCAGTCTATTGTATATATTTTTTCACAATCTTTCCCCCAGACAACTATGGGTTGTTAATGTAGCTTGTTTTTTTCATGTTTCTGACCAATGCCTGTTACCTTTTCATTCTGAATTCTGGATTTATTTTGCTGGGATTTTATTGAGAATTTTTGCATCCATATTCATAAATATTGGCCTGTAGTTTTCTTGTGATGTCTTCATCTGGTTTTGGTTATCAGGGTATTACTGAACTCAGAGATAAAGATGGAAAGTTTTCCTTCCTATTTTTGGGAAGAGTTTGTGAAGAACTGATATTAGTTCCTCAAGTGTTTGGTAGAATTGAGTGGTGAAGCCATTTAGGTCTGGGCTTTTTTAGTGGGTAGTTTTTTGATTACTGATTCAATCTCTTGAATACTTTTCCTACCTTCTGTCTCCCCTGTCCCTCTAGTACTACCATTATGCATACAATAATGCATGTAATGGTGTTCCACGTTTCTCTGAGGTTTTGTCCATTTTCTTCATTGCCTTTTCTCTCTGTTTTTACATAATTTCCATAAATCTATCTTCAGATCCACCAATTCTCTCTTGTCAGTTCAAACCTACTGTTGAGCCCCCTCGTGAATTTTTAAATTTCAGTTATTGCACTTTCCAACTCTAGAATTACCATGTGGTTCTTTAAAAATGTTTATTTATTTATATACAGTAATTATATATACACACGTTTAATTTCAACTTTCATTTTAGATATAGGGGGTACACATGTGTGGGTTTGTTACATGAGTATGTTGCAACCAAGGTAGTGAGCATAGTACCCAATGGGCAGTTTTTCAACCCACTCCCTACTCGCTCGTCCGAGTCCAGTGTCTATTGTTCCCATGTTTATGTGCATGTGTGCTCAATGTTTAACATCCCCTTATAAGTAAGAACATGTGGTATTTGGTTTTGTTTCTGTTAGTTTGCTTAGGAGATATTCTTTATTTGATGTGACATTGTTATAAAGTTTAGTTCTTTAATAAAGCTTTTGTTTAGTTCTGTGAATTTATTTATAATGGGTACTATATATGAATATACTTTTTTTTGTTAAATCTGACATCTGATCACTCTGAGGGCAGTTTTTGCTACCCACTTTATTTCCAGTGTATGAGTCATACTTTGTTTCTTTGCATGCCTCATACATTTTTGTTGGAAACTGGAGATTTTAAATAACATGCTGTAGTTACTCTGCTAGTTCACCTCCCTCTGGTTTGGTTATTATTATTTGCTTAAGTTTAGTGACTGGCTGGATTATTTTAGTGTAGTCTATCCTTCCCTATAGCCAACAGCGTTGTTCCTCAAGTTCTTCCTCAGGGAGGCACAGCTTTTGGTATGCCCCAGAAATCCTGGGGATAATAATGGTACACGTAGGGCTCTCTTCCATTGTTTCCTCTGACCATCTGCCCTGTTGTTCAACTCAACTAATTGCTGGCTTATTGCTCCATTGTTTACACCAATGCCCTAGTTTCAGTCTTTGCTGTTTCACCCTTAAGAGCAGCCTTCCCCGAATCCTCTCTCTCTCTCAGGGTGTATTGTCCATTCCGCATTAACTTTCAAAATATTCTTTCTCTTTTACAATAAATTACTCTATGTTGCACTTCTTTTGCTGTGTTTCTTTTTAAAATTCTTTTAAACTAAGAAGAACCCAGGTATCACCACAGCCATCAACAGCATAATTTCTACTGTTTTTGAAAGAACTTTTTAAACTTCTCATGTTCTTCTGTAAAAGACAGTTCCTTTGGAAACAGATTAGGTTACCTCCTTTGCAGGCAAAAATCTCTGAGCCAGGGACCTGGAGCTAGAGGTGGGAATAATGGCAAACTTGAGTTGACACTCTAGCTCTAGAATTTGAATGCACTGGAAAGGGGCAGTAGCCTGAGATCCTCCTGACTTGTTTTTCCTGGGGTAGAACCCTGCTTCATGAGCCAAAGGGCTATCAATGCCCCAGTAATCTCAGCACACATATTCAAGGTTTTGTAGCCTGCTGGGGAGAAGACAGCTCTTACCTCTTGGCCACACTGACCCAGGACTTAGTGCTAGCAAAAGGCAGTTGAAGGCAGGACAAGAATCACTAAAGTCTTGCTCCTTTGGGGAAAAAGAAAACTTCTGGCTGGGAGATGGTGGGATAAGGAATCCAGCGTTTTTGGCTGCATTAGTCTGCTTGCAGAGCTTGGAAGTGAGTAATCAGTCTTGGTTCAAACTACCACAGATTTTCATCTTCCTTACTGAATTTTTGTAGATGTTTTTGAATAGATGTTTCTTCATTGCTATTTGTCCTCAGGACCATTTCCAGAGGTTTTAAATGGTTGCTTTTAATATTTTTCACCAGTTTCTCAGTATGAAAATTAAACATTCAAATTTTTTACTAAAAGGGATGTGAAGGACCTCTTCAAGGAGAACTATAAACCACTGCTCAAGGAAAATAAAAGAGGATAAAAACAGATGGAAAAACATTCCATGCTCATGGTTAGGAAGAATCAGTATTGTGAAAATGGCCATACTGCCCAAAGTAATTTATAGATTCAATGCTATCCTCATCAAGCTTCCACGGACTTTCTTCAGAGAATTGGAAAAAAATACCTTAAATTTCATATGGAACCAAAAAAGAGCCTGCATAGCCAAGACAATCCTAAGTAAAAAGAACAAAGCTGGAGGCATCACGCTACCTGACTTCAAACTATACTACAAAGCTACAGTAATCAAAACAGCATGATACTGGTACCAAAACAAAGATATTGACCAATGAAACAGAACAGAAGCCTCAGAAGTAACACCACACATCTACGACTATCTGATCTTTGACAAACACAAGCAATGGGGAAAGGATTCCCTATTTAATAAATGGTGTTGGGAAAACTGGCTAGACATATGCAGAAATCTCAAACTGGATCCCTTCCTTATACCTTATACAAAAGTTAACTCAAGATGGATTAAAGATTTAAACATAAGACCTAACACCATAAAAACCCTAGAAGCAAACCTAGGCAATACCCTGAGGACACAGGCTTGGGAAGGACTTTATGACTAAAACACCAAAAGCAATGGCAACAAAAGCCAAAATAGACAAATAGGATCTAATTAAATTAAAGAGCTTCTGCACAGCAAAAGAAACTATGATTAGAGTGAACCAGCAACCAACAGAATGGGAAAAAATTTTTGCATCTATCCGACAAAGCGCTAATATCCAGAATCTACAAAGAACTTAAATTTACAAGGAAAAAAAACAACCCCATCAAAAAGTGAGTGAAGGATAGAAAACATTTATGCAGCCAACAAACATGAAAAAAAGCTCATCAGTGGTCTCTAGAGAAATAAATGCAAATCAAAACCACAATGAGATATGATCTCATGACAGAATGGCGATCATTAAAAAGTTTAGGAGACAACAGATGCTGGAATGTGGTGAAATAGGAATGCTTTCACACTGTTGGTGGGAGTGTAAATTAGTTCGACCATTGTGGAAGACAGTGTGGCGATTCCTCAAGGATCTAGAACTAGAAATACCATTTGACCCAGCTAATTCCATTACTGGGTATATACACAAAGGATTATAAATCATTCTATTATAAAGTCACATGCACATGTATGTTTATTGTGGCACTGTTCACAATAGTAAAGACTTGGAACCAACCCAAATGCCCATCAATGATAGACTGGATAAAGAAAATGTGGCACATATACAGCATGGAATACTATGCAGCCATAAAAAGAATGAGTTCATGTCCTTTGCAGGGACATGGATGAAGCTGGAAACCATCATTCTTAGCAAACTGACACAAGAATAAAAAACCAAACACTGCATGTTCTCACTCCTAAGTGGGTGTTGAACAATGAGAACACATGAATACAGGGAGGGGAACATCACACACCAGGACCTGCTGGGGGTGGGGGGTCTGGGGGAGGGATAGCAGGGGGTGAGGGGTATGGGAGGGATAGCATTGGGAGAAATACCTAATGTAGATGATAAGGTGATGGATGCAGCAAACCACCATGGCATGTATATACCTATCTAACAAACCTGCATGTTCTGCACATGTACCCCAGAACCTAAAGAATAATTTAAAAACTCGATACTGAAAATACAATGGAATTAACCCCATCATTTTCATGACTATAAAATAATAAAGTCATAGAGTCAAAGTACAGACAATTTAGAAGATGGAACTTTTATCTTTTTAGCACTAATATTTAACAATAGGAACCAATTTCACTTAAAATAATCTGAATATTATATATGCAACAAATTTTAGTTTCTATAAAGAATCTTATACCAAAAACTCTATAAAATGTTAAGTAAATTGAGGCTATTTTTACCATAGGCCTGGCCAAATGTACACATGAAAACTGATTAACATAATGTGCAAAAAGACTTTGAAAGAGTTTTATTTCAGTCACTTCAAAATACAAGTAGGCTATTATTTTCCTTTGGAAGAAGAAACCAGAAAAAAAATTTCCTGATTGTAACATTGTGACAAATTTCAGATTCTATAACACATAACACAAGATAAATGGCTGTAGCATTTTTTTCCTCCAGTTACATTCTTTTATAGTAAAAGTCTAGTATTAAATCTTAGAAGAAAATTTTAATTGTTCTTACATGTTACATATTAAACACAAGTGATGTATTATTAATATGTGGTACAATATGAACCTCAGTATTTGCTCAAATATAGAAAAGGTTACCTTAATATGCTGATAAATATCCTTAGATAAATCCAGCTGTGAAAAATGTATAAAAGCTTTTTACTGTAATTACTGGGAACCACAAAGTTAATTTTTACAGGGTGGAAAAACTCCACAAAAATGGATATTCATACTTAAAACCTTATTTTACTATAACACTATTTCTTTCTGATATTATAAAATGAACAAAAAATTACAGATACGGGCTTGGTGCTAGATATCCATAGAATCTGCCATATTAAGCAATAAAAATTGACATGTTGGTGCATGCCTATAATCCCAGTTATATAGGAGGCCAAGGCAGGAAGATTGCTTGAACCCAGGAGTTCAAGACTGGCATGGGCAATGTAGTGAGGCCACCGTCGCTTAGAAAAAGAAAAAACAGACATGTTTTTAAACACACTTCTAAAAAAATTAAGACATTTTAAAACCAGTTTTTTTTGCTTCTAGATAGTCTCAATGCCTTAGATTTGAAACATGACTCCTTTTTAACACAATGAATTATAAAAGCAAACTAGTTCCACATATTATACTTTCTAGTTTCTAAGAAGTCATTTCTCTTTAACCTTTCTTATCTATCAATCATTTTCATATAATCTAATGTCCAAATATTATTTGTACAGGTGAGTATCCCTAATCTAAAAATCAGAAACCAGAAATCTTCCAAATTTCAAAACATTTGAGGGCAGACATGACACATAAAGGACATGCTCACTGAAGCATTTCCAATTTCTAATGAAAGATATTTGGATTAGGGATGCTCAACTGGTAAATATAATGCAAATATTAAAAAAAACAAAAACAAAAAAACAACCAAAAAACAAAACCAAAATCCAAAACACTTCAGGTCCCAAGCATTTTGAATAAGGGATACTCAATGTATAGTACTATGGGAGCCAATCTTCCCCATAGCTAATTCTATAATTGCCATTTTGTTTGTTTCTTTCTGTAACAACAGTTTAAATGATTTCCAATTATAAAGATAGGTTAACACCATAATAGTTTTTTAAAAAGATAACTTATATGAAGCTTTCAATATTAAAAAAGAAAAACACTTATCTATTCGGTAGGGAAGAAACAATCTTGTTTATTAACGTCCTGTATATTTAGAAAGGGTTTAAAAACACATACATTTCCTGGGACACAAACTTACCAAACGTATGTCCTTACAAAATAACTTCACAGATCAATAGTCTTGAACTTACACAAAGGCATATATATGACATACATTAGCTTGAGTTAATATACAATTCAAATGTTTTTGCAGCAACTTTCTACCAGAAAGTACATTAATGTGAGAATGTATGTTCTTTAATCCCTTAAAAATAGTAATAAAAAATTACAAAATAATGTAAATGTAGAATTAAGGCTGAGACTACATATTCTAGTATTAATAAAGTCAAACAACAGTTATAAAACTTGCTGCTGCTGAGTATTATATGTATATACAGGATAAGTCTTCTGAAATTTGAAATGCCACCACTGTCCCAAGTTCACTCATCAATTTAATGTTTTTCTGGGTATCTTAACATTTCAATTCCCAAATACCTGTGCTTTTAAAATTTTTATCCTGAATTCTGCATTGAGTTTTCTCACATATTTACAATTAAATATCTAGCCTCTAGAACCTTCCTTACACAAAAGACAAAACATCTTTGTTAAATAAATTCACGAAAAGTAATAAAAAGGTTTTTAAGAAATAGTTCCAACATGTTCATTATAATTATACTGAAAAATAGTACATACACTTTTCTTCAGGATTAATAAATGCCATGTGCCAGTTTTAGAGTCACTGCCACATTAGCACATTTTCCTCTTATACATTTGCAAGATAATGACAACCAAAGGGCATAATGTCTGGAATAATTCCAGTAAAATCATATTGTTCAGTAAAATTTATAAAATTGAATGGTTGTTTCCAGTCCCATCTGAATAGAAATGGAAATTCATGCCAGTTACTTGTATTGTCCCTAGAAATATTCAGTCTGGTAAGTCACTCTCTTGGTCTTCTGAAACAAGAGATGCAGAAAGCAAGGCATTCTTAGTAAGACCAATGTCCTCTTCTGTCACCTCTCATACATCTGTTTTGGTTATAATCCTGGTCAAGGAGGAAAGAAAAAAAAGTTTTATGTACCAAAGGTTTCCTTTCCCTGATCTCTCTCATCATATCTGGACGCTTAAATAACCAATAAAACCATGTTCTCTTAATTATAATTCTTGGTATAAACAGATTTAATTAAATCCTTATACACAATCATTTCCATCACATGTATGCAAAACAAGCCCCAAAGTAGTTCACACACACACACACACACACACACACACACAGTATATGACATATATAAGTAATTTGTATCACAGTGCTTTGAAATGGTATTATCTCAGACCTGAATTCTGCAGATTTTTGCTTTTTACCTCCTTTCTTTAAATAAACTTATTATTTTAAGAACAGGAATTATAATGCTTATTACAGAAAAGTCACAAAATAAAGACAAGCAAAATAAAACATTTAATATTCATAATCCCATTCATGTAGAGATGAACAAAGTGAACACTCTGACATATATACCTACAGATTTTAAAAATTCAGATATATTTAAATATTTTCTAATAGTTCCCTGAACTGCCATCTCCAAATAGAAGATACATATTTTTAATCTTTATAAGTAGAAAATGATTTAGAAAACTGAAGTCTTCATTCAAGGAAACAATGGAGCCTACTGCATAGTATCATATATTGCTAAGCATACTTAATGGATTCTAAGATTTTTTCTGGCATTTAACATCTCTGAAATCCAGATGTACTTTATCATGTCATGAGTTAATTTGCAACATTTTTCTTTAATGTTTCATAAAATAATGTCATTTCTTATAGTTAATGAAATCTTAAAGCTGATGAAACATAGTATGTGATCTGTAAGCACAAACAACAAATATATATTCAGTACATATATGTAAATAAAAACATAAACATAAATATACAGACACACATATAATGTACCTATTTACTTTCCTACTATTAAATTTGTTTCTGATTGTATGGATGAAATATATCAATATTCAATACTGTTAAGATATTTTATTTCAAATGCTCTGACCTTTTGAAGGTATGAGATTTATTAAAGAGTTATGGTGAATAGGAAAAGACTGAGGATGAGAAAATCCCTAACAGTGATTTAAATAAATTTCCGGAAGATAATCAGGATGCAAAGGGGAGAAAGTCACAGTCCAGAATACACCAAATTTTCAAACTAAACTTGGAATACTGCCATCACAAAGCTAAACAAATGATAGCTGTGTGTGTGTATGTCTCCCCATGTGCCAAAAGCTGTACTGAAAATATGGTTCTTTGGCTTTCTAAAAACACTGACGTTCTTTCTCCCTTTCCTTGATATGATACAGTATCACTATGAAGTATCTTAGTGAGTATGTCAGTCACTGTTGCTGGGCGTTCAATGGGTCTGTGCCTTTCATTTATCCCTGGGAAATTCTCTTCCACATGATAGCTTTTCCTTCTCCATTTTCTTCTTTCTGGATTCCTAATAGTCTGAATTGGTTCTCTATGTCTTCTATCTTTGTTTGTATTTGGGAATTTTTCTTTTTTGACTTTAGTCCTCCTATTGAATTTTTTATTTCAGCAATAATATTTATAATCTGTTTATTCATTCTTGTCCTTGCTCCTTTCTGCTATGTAGTAATTTTAATTTTATAAAAGACATCTAGTATCTTTAATAAATTGTTCTCCAGGTTGATATTGGCACTTATCTTGAATTTTGTCTCTCATGTTGCTGGCTACCCTGAGATGTGTGATGATTCCTGGTTTACAATTACATTTAAGAATGAGGATGGAGATATCCAAGATGGCCGATTAGCAGCAGCTCAGGATTGTAGCTCCCAGTGAAAGTGCAGAGGGCGAGTGGACGCTGCACTTTCAGACGAATTTTTGTTGCCCACAGACCGGGAGATTCCCGGTGGAAGAGCCCCACGGATCGCCAGCGCGACTCTTTTGGCTGGCGCAGAGCTTCTTGGTGCGGAGTATACGGGACTGGGTGCCCTTTTAGTCGGGCTCGGCTGGTCCCATCTCCCTAAGGAGTACAGCAATTGGAAGCGCTGAGGACTGAGAGTTTCACAGCAAGCACAGCCGAACCCAGGAAGGCCTAGCTCTGTGGGGAAGGGGCGTCAGCTGAAGGAAAACTAAGAAACAGAAAAAACTTCATAACCAACAAGCCGGACGTCCACTCAGAGACACAATCTGAAAGTCGGCAATTACAAAGACGACAGGTGGATAAATCCACAAAAGTGGGAAGAAACCAGTGCAAAAAGGCTGAGAACACCCGAAATCAGAATGCCTCTCCTCCTACAGGGGATCGCAACTCCTCATTAGCAAGGGAGCAAGACCTGATGGAGAATGAGTGTGATGATCTCACAGAATCAGGCTTCAGAAGGTGGATAATAAGAAACTTCTGTGAGCTAAAAGAAGATGTTCTAACCCAATGCAAAGAAACTAAGTACCTTGAAAGAAGATTTAACAAAACAATAACGAGAATGGACAACTTAGAGAGGAATATAAGTGAATTGATGGAGCTGAAAAACACAACACGAGAACTTCACGAAGCATGCACAAGTTTCAACAGCCGAATTGACCAAGCAGAAGAAAGGATATCAGAGGTCGAAGATCAACTCAATGAAATAAAACGAGAAGGCAAGATTAGAGAAAAAAGGGTAAAAAGGAATGA
>PVKP010054444.1:0-11490 GCA_004027715.1 Plecturocebus donacophilus
ACACACACACACACACACACACACACACGACCTTAGAAAACATTTTACATCTGTTATTACTTTGCTACTAGTAAATTTTTCTAGAATCTTGGTGACTGACCTCCTTAGTTATTACAGTATTCCTGGCATATTGTCTTCTGATTACTATGGTTGTCACTGATTCCCAAGGCCACTGTCTCTATACATGGGCAGCCTTGATGAGTAGAATTCTCTTCCTTATTCTGAGCCAAAGTCAGCCTCCTTGTAATTTCAACCTGTTAGTCATAGTTCTACTGTGTGGAAAAACTCAGTGTTCATTTTTCTTTCATGTGATAATACTGCCAGTGTATCACTTTCTAACTATAGTTAATAGCCACTTATGGTATTGCATTATAATTACTCATTTCTATCTCTTTCCTAGAGAACTCTTAACTTCTGGAAACCAATGATTATGACTTACATATTTTGTACATCCATCACCTCTGCCCACAAGCATTTAGAGCAAGACAGTAGAGTACAAGTCTGAAGGAATATGTATGAGGGAGGAGAGAAAGTGGCAGTAAGTGTTAATGATAACAGTAATTGCAGCAAAGCTGTGTGCTCTATACAAAATAATGTTCTAAGCATTTTACATACATGAGATCATTTGTTTGAGTCTAAGTTCATCAGATTTCAAAAAAAGATAGTTCATTTGAAAGATCAAATAAATGGTGAATGAATTTATAACTTAGCCTTAGCTTTAAGGAGAGCCATTGATGTTCTCAGAGACTTTACTTTGGAGAAAATTAGAAGAAAGGCACAACACATAAGTAGAGTTTCAGATCTGAGGAGCAGGTTATAATTAGAAAGGTAAGTGTGACAAGGGTTTGTTATCTTTGGGATCTAGTATATCTGTGAATGTTGAATAATGTTTGTGAGAGGAAATGAAACATCAAGAGATGTTAATAAAATAGGGTCAAGAAGAGGCATGTTTTATGTTTAATACTGACAATATTTGAGAGACATTCATTACTGAAGTAAGTTAAAAAAGAAGGGCTTTGGATAAAGAGCTCTGAGTTATAGAGTAGGTAGGGTGAAAGAAAATTTACATCTTTTTAAACTCTGAAAGGAAAAACAGGTAAAGATTTTTTTTTGTTTGTTTTCCCAGTGAATATGAGATTAATATCTAATGAATTTCTCTCCATTTTCCTTTTCTCTGATGTTTCTTTTGTTTTGACTATACTGTCTGCCTAGAGCAGTAGGAATCGACTTTCATCTTCTATGTTGAACAAAACTGGTTATTAAATTTGGTGTTGTAGTCTAGGAGAATAAGACTTATGTTAGTGAATACCAGTGATGTGATTTATTGAACATCGTACATATAAGAAAAATCAATATGAGAAATATATTTTCATTCTGAATATTGTGATTTGTTTCACTTTGATGTTTTAGCTGCTGGGCAACTTGCATTCATTCAGTGGCCTCTAAGGTTCATAACTCGTGGCTTATTCAGATGATTCAAATTAGCTACTGCACTAGATCCAGTTTGCATAGAGATTCTTCAATACCATGTGGGAAAGAGTCTCTAACTAAATATGGTTTTTATATTATAAGGAAAATGATGAGCATTTCCTCTGAACAATGTCAGAAAGAAAATACGTTTCGAATACAGTCTCTTTTCCTGAATTTATATAAGCTTAAATAATTTCTAAATTGCATTTGATTCCTCTTTCCAGAATCAACCATCTAAGTGGAGTGAGTTTGACATTGGTATTTATAACCAAAATAACTCCAGGTGGGATTTTGCCAACAAATGCAGAAATGATGATAATTTGAACATATATTTGTAAATAGTTTTTCAATAATTTACATGCCACATTAACTGGTCATTGTTTGCTTCTTAGGGCAACTCTGAGGGGACATTATTCCAGTATTGTAGAAGAAACAAATGAAGCTTAATGATATCATTGATCACACATGTCTGAAAATGGTCAAATTGGGAGCAGAACCTGTGGACCCAGTTCACTGCTATTTTCTCTCAAATGAAATGTCTTTTTCCAGTCACTACCTTGGAATCAGGCTATTCTTCATTAATATGCGTCTTCCTGGCACCAGGTTAACTGCTAACATCCTTGCCACTGGGTAGTAGAGGTGAAGTTACCATAGTGGGCGTGGTGGTATATCTACCTCTAATGCCATGGAGAGAAACTAGAGCAGTTATATGTTAGTCAAACTAAGTGTTCCACTACTGTTAGCTATCAGTGTTGTTATTAACATAAAAGTTCAGTCTGGTTTTGGCCCACATCTTTCACCTGTTCAGAATCTGCATATCTTATAGTTATCGCCAGTCTTGGTTCAGTCTAGATTCATGGGATTTCAGGAAAAAAAAAATAGCTCTTTTGTAAGATGAAATAAATGGTGAATGAATTTGTAACTTAGCTTTAAGGAGAACCGTTGATGTTCGCAGAGACTTTATTCTGAAGAAAATTACAAGAAAGGCACAAAACATAAGTAGAGTTTCAGATCTGAGAAGCAGGGTCTTAATAGAGAATGAGAAGGAAACGTGCTTATTTTTCTCAGTGCGCTAAGACTTGGGTTCTTTTGGCAAATTTTAATATATGCATGTTATGAGTATATGTATATATTTATGTCAAGTACGTATATACTTGTTTATGAATTCTTCATATTTGAATATGTAGTGATGACTTGGGTTCAGCAGACATTATTGATTTTCTACTATTCAGTAAGCATTGTGGAGTTATGTATGAGGTTCTGGTAAATCAAAGCAATATTGGTGGAAAAGGGTGATTCAAAAGCAGAGATTTAATTGAGACATAACAGAAACGATACAGTATGGATTTGGGGAGTTACAGTTCTTGGTGTGTATCTCTGGGTAGCATGTTGTGATTATAACTGATTTGAGTGGCTTGGAGACTTTCTGTCTTCATCTCCCCACCACCCCCACCTAGCAGAGGTCAAGGAAACGTTCTTTTCTAATTATCTTTTCTTTTTTTTTAATCTTCAGTTATATTTTGCCATTCCTGATAGTTTTTTGTTCTTCTGAATCCCATTAGCCTGCTAGTTCTCTGCTCTGAACCGCAGACTCCCCTCCCTGTTTTCTGGGTTAGATTGACTCCTGGTTGACTGATGACTGATGGCACTGATGTAAAAACTGACTGTGTAGCTGATCCCTGAGAGACTGTATCGTTTCTTTGTCTCATACTGTCTTTGCCTTAGTGACGAACTGCTTTTAAGGTTTAATTTGTGAACATTTTGATGCCTTCATATATATTTTTACTTTAAAATTGGAACCATGGGATGATTCTGATTTTTAAACTGAACTCTCAGACACTGAAAGGAATAGGAATTGGGTGTCAGAGGGTGGTGGGGATGGACGGTAGAGAAGCTGTTGTTATACCTGTGCTTCTTTAACCCAGACTGCCTTTTGAGACTTTTTTATCTGTTGCTGTTTCTAACTAGTAATAGAGCCTCCAGACTACTTTAGGCAAGCTATTAGACTTTTAAATTTTGTGTATAAGTGATTAAATAAATCCTAAAATTCACATTTTTATGACCACCCATTTCTGTCTTATCAATTTTCTAAGAAGTTTTAGAAAATATTGTTGGGCAAGAAAGGGAAATTACTTACCTGTGTGATTAATCTTAGGGAAAATTTTACCTGGCATTTCCTTCAGATCCTATGCCAGATTTCTTCCGGAAGCAGCAATCACAGGGGGAACAAAGAGATTCTAAAAGATTTGAATGATGGAATGTAGGGATAGGATGAAACAAAAGAGAAATTTGGGTAGTTAATCAGGTTTATGTATGCTTGTAATCTAGAGTATCTTTATACTTTAAAATATACTGTGTAACCTTAAAATACAAAGCTAAAGTGCAGCTTTAGCTTTCTTTCTGACTGGGCTTTTCTTAGTACTAAAAAATATTTACCTGCTAGCTTACAAGAAAGAAAACTACCACTGAAACAAAAGTTTAATGTAATATTCCAACATTTTCATTAATATGTCTGAATAAAATTATGATCTGATATTGCTTTTAGCAAAAGTCTGGCTGGTAATCTAGAAAGTGCCATCGTGTCATATTGCTGTCATTAGATGAAGTAAGTAAGAAGGATTAAATAGTACTATGTATAATTTCCTTAAACAGCTATCCGAAGATATGTGGATAAAGATCCTTCCCCTAACGTTGCTGATGTAGTCTACTAATTTAAAATAATGAGGATTAAATACAGCTTCTGACCTTAAGAACATATCGTAAGATCAGATTCTCAGTTCTTAGAAAAATGTTCAGGGATTTATAAATTAGGATATCAATAAAGGACAGAATTCAGTGAGCCTGGATTCCTTTCATGATTTTTACTTACTCTTGAGTGAATGAGTGACTGGCTGAAGAGTTTATTTGAGTGAGCATGCACAAACTGTAATGTATGTTTTCATAAGAGGAAAGATAGTGTATAAGTATTCCAGCAGAATGTATGCAACCATCCTAACTAAGTACTTATGATTTCAGTAAAGTCAGGTTACATCAGAAATGACCCTTTTTGTAAATACTCAGTGAACACTCAGGTTTTAAGACTTTAATACCTTTGAAAAGCAGTTCATACTTCCACAGAATTTTGTTTATTCTATTTAGTTCAAATTCAGATTATCGAGGTTGGGGGAGGCTTTTGAAATCCTCTTGACATTCACCTACCTATGGGAAAGTAATTCTGAATAGGTCAGACCAGAAAACAGTATGTCATTACACGATAGAAAGTGCTGATATTCTTTGCTGTTATGTTCTTGAAAGCTATTTTCTGGAAAGATCCTTGTATGTGTATTGATTACTTTTGCTGGAGATAAAAAGAATGGTGCCTACTGTGAAGTGGCTTACAGTCTAGCAGAGGAAGACAGATGAATAAATAACTGCAATAAAACAATAACATTTGTTGGCTCTGTAACAGAATATAGGCAGTGCCTTTGGCATACAATAGGTGTAGGGAGTGGCTATTTCCACCTGTGGAGGTCACGAAAGCTTCTCAGAGAAGTGACCAGAGCATCAAGAGGTTAGATGGGTTTTTTATTAGTTATGTGTGTGTGATAGGGGAACTTTCCAGAGGGAGCATCATAAGTAAAGACCCAGAGATGTGAAATTTTATAACACAGGGGGCCACTTGGGGAACTGCAAACATTGCAGTGTAGCAGAAGCACAGGGTTGGTAGGATACTGTGAGAGATTTGGCTAAAGAATCAGAAAGGCAGGCCAAGAGGGCATCATGTGCTTTGCTAAAGCAGGTAGGCTCACCCTGTAGGTGACAGGCAGCCATTGGTAGGTTTTGGTAGCACAGTTAATGGCTTTCTGTTCGTCTTAGGCTAGAGAAGGAAGTCCTGACTTTCCTATAGACTGCATGATCTGTTTCTTCTCAAGCCCCCTCTTTCTCTGTCCATGTCTGAACTATAGAATCTTCTAGATTTCAGCTAAAATGTCATTCATTCCACAAACATTTCAGTTTACCCATTCATGCTCCTCTGGCATAACTTTAATTCTGTTTGTCCAGTATCTTCATTTTCTCATCACAGAAAGCACCAAAAACCAGCCCGTACATTTCAGCCTCTCTTCTGTCCCCTGTTCTTGTCTGCTCTGCCCCCTCGTGCCTTCCTCCCTTCACTCTCATACCCAACGAAACCTGTC
Source organism: Plecturocebus donacophilus (assembly GCA_004027715.1). Taxonomy (NCBI): domain Eukaryota; kingdom Metazoa; phylum Chordata; class Mammalia; order Primates; family Pitheciidae; genus Plecturocebus; species Plecturocebus donacophilus. Next base: position 5,646 of record PVKP010054444.1, read on the forward strand.
ATTGGGTTGAACTTGCCTTGACTCTTCCACCCCAATTCTTGTCTTTGAAATAAGACATATAATTTTTATATTATCATTTACCAAAAAAAAGGATGATGATGAAAAAGAGCTTTTTTCTGAAAACAGAATTCTTCACAAGTAAAGTGATAGAATGTAGTTTTCTCTTCTTATTTTCATGTTGAGAAAGTGAAGCATGAAATATCTCAGTAGCTTATATAGAATCAAGCCAGAGGTACTGAATTTTAGCTTGTAGATTCAGCTGCTAGCCATGGACAAGTGTGTCTTCTTGAATTGTACCATAGAAGAGCTCGTTGTTTTTAAATTTTAAAAGAGGAGGAGTGTGTTACTGCTTTAGCGTTCAAAAGGTAAAGTCACAAAGACTCAAAATTGCTTCAAGAAACACCTGAAAATTGCAAATGTTTTTACAGTGATTTCTCTACTGATGGCATTATGTTTCAGAAAGTGTCATTAATTGTGATAGAGTAACACACAGCTCTTTGTGAAATTTAAGTCTATTGAATATCAGCACCTTCAAAGACAATAAAAATTCCAGCCTGCATTTATCTATTCCCATGTGAGGCGTTACTACAATGTATATTGTATCTTTCCATGTGAAATTCTTTGGCCTAATCTCTTCTCATTTATACTCAGTTGTCTGAGGTCAGTTTTCCATTTTGCAGTTGTCAAACAGCTGTCAAATTAAAACACCAGATCCTAAAGTTAATTTACTTTTCATGTCATTCCATATTAGTATATTTTTTGACTTCAGTTTTTAAAGAGTTGTCCACATTTCTTAATTATCCCTTCCCTCAGTTATCCCATTTTTTTCCTACGATTGTTCACACATTCTTTAAGTATGGTACTTTAGATATCTTTATTATTTTCCAAGCATAGTGTTTAAAAATTCACATGAACTTTAAAAATAAACACTTGAATTAGGCATTCAGCCAGTTACCTCCAGTGTTCTTTTTGCAAGAAGAGAAAATCCAATCACTTTAAATATGTCATCCTTATTTTTATTGTCATGCTTGTTTTCATCCTTATTTTTCATTATTTCTATCAAGTTGAAATCTCAACTTGAGTAATTGAACATAGAATTCATAATTGCATTTTAAATGTCAGTATAGGTTAGTGTAATAGTAAAAAATTCAGCATTCATTTTTAATAATTCATTGATCAAAGAAATATTTCTGATTATACTATTGATGTTTTACTACAAAGTATCTCAGGTTGCCAGCGGGTGACATTAACACCATAATCCTCTGTAAAAGAAGTCCAGGCCTTAGGTGTTTGATGAATACTTTAGAGTTAAGTAATTTGGTGAAAGACTTATAGTCATATGCATATAGAACTCCTAGTTGTTTGATAGAAAACACCTAAAATGAATATTCTTAAATTATGATAATTTGAGATGACATGTAATTGCATAAAAATGTTCCTATATTAGTTTAACCTTTCCATTAAGGTCATTTTAATCTATAATTGTTTACTACTTGCTTTCTATAAACTTGTAAGTTAGATAGGGATTAATGTAATCTTTTCTAGAATTTTGACACATTCTCCTCTGAGATCTCCTAACTCCTTGTATATGGCTCTATTACCTCATTTATTAAATTGCACTTCAGTATATTTTGTGCATCTGCATATTCCACTAGGCTGTAAGTCCCTCTCTTGCTGTAAGGACATATTTTATTCATCTTAATTCTTGGTACCTGACAGGCACTCAATCAATAGCAGCTGAATGAATGAAGGAGAATATGGGTCAACAAATGAGAACATAAACTCAACAATTAAAAGGGCTAAACACACAGTGTTACTTTGTTTCTTTATTACTCCAAATTCATCAAAGCTGTCATTTAAAAATGAAATTACGTTTTAGGATGTACAGAGGAAGATAGTCCTATTGTTTGTACACATTTCCTTGTCTTGGCAATGTATTAGTCATTGAGCTTATAATAAAACAAGTTGAGGCCAGGAGCGGTGGCTCACACCTGTAATCCCAGCACTTTGGAAGGCCAAGGCAGGTGGATCACGAGGTCAGAAGTTTGAGACCATTCTGGCCAACATAGTGAAACCCCATCTCTACTAAAAACAAATACAAAATATTAGCTGGGCATGGTGGTGGGCACCTGTAATCCCAGCTACTTGGAAGGCTGAGGCAGGAGAAATCTCTTGAACCTGGAGGTGGAGGTTACAGTGAGCCATGAGACTCCATCTCAAAAAATAAATAATAATAAATAAATAATAAAACAAGTTGAATTAAAATTTGGATAATAGTCACCAGTCAGAGTGGCTATTATTAAAAAGACAAGAAGTAACAGATGTTGGAGAGGATATGGAGAAAAAGGAACTCATACACTGTTGTAGGAATGTAAATTATCACAACCTTGGCGGAAAATAATATGGAGATCTCTCAGAGAACTAAAAATGAAACTGTCATTTGATCCAGCAATCCCACGACTGAGTATCTACCCAAAGGAAAAGAAATCAATATATCAAAAAGATGCCTACACTCTTATGTTTATCACTGCACACCATAGCAAAGATATGCAATCAATCGAAGTGTCCATCAATGGATGATTACATAAGGAAAATGTGGATAAGAAAATTGAATACTATTCAGCTATTAAAAAGAATGAAATCATGTCTTGTGCAACAACATAGAACCAGAGTTCATTATCTGAAGTAAAACAAGACAGACACAGAAAGATAAATACTGCATGTTTTCATTGATAAGCAGAAGCTAAATAATGTGTACACATGGCCGTAGATTATGAAATGATTGACAGTGGAGACTCAGAAGGGTGACAGGATAGGAAAGGGGTGGATGATGAGAAACTGGTTAATGGGTGCAATGTAATATTCAGTTGATGAATACCGTAAAAGCCCTGACTTCACTACTGTGCAAGCTATACGTTTAATAAAATTACATTTCTACCCCATAAATTTATTTCTAAAAACATGGTATACCAAGGGAACAGATCAAATCAAGCTAAATTTAGTGGCAATGTAAAAGTTATTTATAACAGCAAAGCAGGGTTTTTTTTCATATAATACTAAATGAAATTGTGTATTAATTTCATCTTCTTTATCAGTTGAAGACTTTTAAAAATTACTTTCATTAACTGGGACAGCAGTCCCCCTATCCTTTCTGGTGTTTCAGTTACTCACAGTCAACTGAGATCTAAAAATATTAAATGGAAAATTGCAGAAGTAAATAATTCATAAGTTTTAAGTTACCAACCATCCTGAGTAGCTATTAGTGAAAATATATTTCAAAAATACATTTTCTCTTCAGAAACTTCATTACTACAGGAAAACACGAGCTAGGAGATACAGAAACCCAGACTGTGTCTAGATCCAGCGCCCTCTTAACAGCTCCGCTTAGACGTATGCAGGACACAAGTATAACATGCCTACAACACTTCTGATGTTTTCCCTCAAACCTGCTCTGATTCCATCTCAGTTACTGTCAATCCAGTCTGCTGGTTGCTCAGGCCAGAAATGCCAGCGTCATCAAAGACCAGGTTTCTCCCAAACCCCACATTCAAGCCATCAGGAAATTATGCTGATTGTGTGTACACATACACACACACACACACACACAGACACACACAGAGACACACACACACCCCTTACCCCTGGTTTCTCCCAGACCCCACATTCAGGCCATCGGGAAATTATGCTGATTGTGTGTACACACACACACACACACACACACACACACACACCCCTTAGCTGTTGAAGATGTGAGGAGTGACTAGAGGACGGTTGAATTTCCCAGCCAGTTCTCACGGCCTTCACCATTATCTCTTGCCAGGGTTGTAATAACCTCTTTATTGGTATGACTATTTCTACCTTCCCCTTATACAGCATCCTCAACACAACATCCAGAGCGATCTTCTAGAAATATAAATGAGGTTATATCCCTCTTCTAATCAAAACTTTGCAGGGACTCCCCAGGTCCTGTGTGAATATTGTGCCACCCACCCCCAACTCCTGTTTCTTCACACACTGGTCAACACATTCTTATCATGTTATTTATCTTAAATTTTGAGAAAAGTAAAATGCAGTTATGTTCTTGATGCTTGAATTACAAATATTTATTTGTTATTTGTATTTCCGTTTTTGTTAGTTGCCACAATTGTTCTGTCATGTTGTTCATCCATTTTAGCATGAAGATATTTTCTTTTTAAAGAACATACAAGGGTTTTTTTTTAACGTTAAAAACATTAACCCTTTGTTATAACTGTTTTTCTGATCCTTCCCCTACTTTGCTCTTTATATTTATGTTATTTTGGGATATATGGAAGCTTTACATTTAAAAGTATCAAAATATCAAATCTATTGTTCTATAGTTTCTTCCTTGGGAAAGATCATTAGAAAGGCCTTACATGGGAATATTTTGGTCCTAAATTGTTAGCTGGTTGTCCTGGGCTTATTTTTAAATGCCACTCTTATAATGTGCTATATTATGCTGTATTTTGGATTTGTTTCTGACTCATTATTCTGTTTTCAAAATCACATCCTGTATCTCTGAAACGGGACAAGTTCCCTTATCCCCCTTGCAGGGCGTGTGAAGGGATGTGGTTCACTTCTTCAGTGCCCTGCTGCTCAAACCCCAAGGGGGAGCATGCAGGTAGGCAGGTGCAGAGGTCATGGGGAGCATTTTTGGGCTCTGACCCAAAATCTGACTCAATGTCTAGGGATGAATGTTTGCAGCTCCTGAAACCCAAGTGGGCATGGGTTACAGTGTGCTCTTTCCACTTTGCTGTCTACAGGTGGCTGTGTTAATCAGCTCCATTAGACCTTCTGTTCTATCCCAAGGACAGAGGGCTTTCTGTATCCCACATTCTTGCCCTAGTGTACCAGAAAAATCAGATCACATGTGGGCTTGAAGGATGAGTGCAAGATTTTATTGGGTGGTGGAGGTAGCTCTCAGTGAGCTGGATGGGGAGCCAGAAGGGGAATGGAATGGGAAGGTGGTCTTCCCCGGGAGTCAGGCCACCCAGCTAGCTGGACTCTCCTCTGACCCTCCTGGCTGAATTCCCCTGGTGTCTGCGTTGTTCCACTGTTGATGGTCTGCTGGTGTCTGTCGGTGTGTTTTTCTGCTTCTCTTGATGTCTAGCTACTTGTGTCTGTGCCCAATAGGGTCTTAAATTTTTATGGGCACAGGATAGGGGACATCGCAAGCCAAAAGGCAACTTTTTGGGCATGAAAACATAAATGCCTGTCCTCATTTAGGTCCATGGACACAGGCCCAAGGGTGGAACCCTCACCAGCACCCTGCCCTTCTCCACCCAGCAGTTCCTTGTTCTACCTCCCGTATCATCTCTGTTGGTTACTTTAATGTCTGAGAGGGCAAGTCTTCCCACAGTGCACTCCTTTTCCAAGACTTTTTTTTTTTTTTTTTTTTTTTTTTTATGAAACATACACAGATGAAAGTGGATCCAGGGAATAGAGAAAGAAAAGAGAGACAGAGAGACAGAGATCAGTAGACAGATGGACAGATAGAGAGGGATATGCTTAAAACCAACTCTCCTACTAGCCTTTTTCCGTTATATGATTGAACAATTCCCCTGTGTTACTTATGCCACTTTGAGTTGAATCTTCATTAATTTGCAGCTCTTTTTTTTTTTTTTTTTTTTTAGACAAAGAAAGAAGTAGAATAAAAGAGAAAAAAGGAAGAAAGAGAAAGAGGGAGAGAGAATGAGAATCTTGCTCTATTGCTCAGGATTTCATTTAAATCTGTGAAATGCTTATACAATTACTAAAAAGTGATTTATTTTCTATTATGTGATCACTTTTAGAATAGGTATGATATAATATTGAAAAAAATATATGT
>PVKP010054446.1:0-11488 GCA_004027715.1 Plecturocebus donacophilus
CTGAATTGGCTCTCTATTATTGGTGTATAGAAATGCTTGTGATGTTTGCACATTGATTTTGTATCCCAAGACTTTGCTGAAGTTGCTTTTCAGCTTAAGGAGATTTTGGGCTGAGGTGATGGAGTTTTCTAAATATACAATCATGTCACCTGCAAACAGAGACATTTGACTTCCTCTCTTCCTATTTGAATAAACTTTCTTTCTCTTGCCTGATTGCCCTAGCCAGAACTTCCAATACTGTGTTAAATAGGAGTGGTAAGAGAGGGCATTCTTGTCTTGTGCCAGTTTTAAAAGGGAATGCTTCCAACTTTTGTTGATTCAGTATGATATTGGCTGTAGATTTGTCATAAATAGCTCTTATTATTTTGAGATACATTCCATCAATACCTAGTTTATTGAGAGTTTTTAGCATGAAGCGATGTTGATTTTTGTCAGAGACCTTTTCTGCATCTATTGAGATCATGTGGTTCTGTTTATGTAATGGATTACATTTATTGATTCGCGTATGTTGAAGTAGCCTTGCATCTCAGGGATGAGGTCGACTTGATCGTGGTGGATAAGCTTTTTGATGTACTGCTGGATTCTGTTTGCCAGTATTTTATTGAGGATTTTTGCATTGATGTTCATCATGGACATTGGCCTGAAATTTTCTTTTTTTGTGTGTCTTCACCAGGTTTTCATATTAGGATGATGCTGGGTTCATAAAATGAGTTAGGGAAGAGTCCCTCTTTTTCTGTTGTTTGGAATAGTTTCAGAAGGAATGGTCCCGCTCCTCTTTGTACCTCTGGTAGAATTCAGCTGTGACTCCATCTGGTCTCGGGCTTTATTGGTTGGTAGGCTATTAATTACTGCCTCAATTTCAAAATTTGCTATTGGTCTATTCAGGGATTCGATGACTTCCTGGTTTAGTCTTGGGAGGGGATATGTGTCCAGGAATGTACCCACCTCTAGATTTTCTGGTTTATTTGCTTAGAGATATTTATAGTATTCTCTGATTGTAGTTTGTATTTCTGTGGGATCAGTGGTGATGTCCCCTTTATCATGTTTTATTGTGTCTATTTGATTCCTTTCTTTTCTTCTTTATTGGTCTGACCAGTGGTCTATCTATTTTGTTAACCTTTTCAAAAAACCAACTCCTAGATTCATTGATTTTTTTTTTTTTGGACAGGCTTTTCATGTCTCTATCTCTTTCAGTTCTGCTCTGTTCTGATCTTAGTTATTTCTTGTCTTCTAGCTTTTGAATTTGTTTGCTCTTAGTTCTCTAGTTCTTTAAATTGTGATATTAGGGTATTGATTTTAGATCTTTCCCTCTTTTCTCCTGTGGGCATTTGGTGCTATAAATTTCCCTGTAAACACTGCTTTAGCTATGTCCCAGAGAGTCTGGTACACTGTGTCTTTGTTCTTAATTGGTTTCAAAGAACTTACTTATTTCTGTCTTAATTTTGTTATTCAGAAGTCATTCAGACACAGATTGTTCAGTTTCCATGTAGTTGTTCAGTTTTGAATGAGTTTCTTAATCCTGAGTTCTAATTGATTGCACTGTGGTCTGAGAAACTGTTGGTTATGATTTCCATTCTTTTGCATTTGCTGAGGAGTGTTTTACTTCCAATTATTTGATCAACTTTAGAGTAAGTACAATGTGGTGCTGAGAAGAATGTATATTCTGTTGATTTGAAGTGGAAAGTTGTGTAGATGTCTGTTAGGTCTGCTTGGTCCAGAGCTGAGTTTAAGTCCTGAATATTCTTGTTAATTTTCTGTCTCATTGATCTGTCTGATATTGACAGTGGGGTGTTAAAAGTCTCCCACTATTATTGTGTGGGAGTCTAAGTCTCTTTATAGGTCTCTAAGAACTTGCTTTATCAATCTGGGTGCCCCTGTATTGGGTACATATATACTTAGGATAGTTTGCTCTTCTTGTTGCATTGGTCCCATTACCATTATGTAATGCCCTTCTTTGTCTTTTTTGATCTTTGTTGGTTTAAAGTCTGTTTTATCAGAGACTGGGATTGCAACCCCTGCTTTTTTTCTCTTCCCATTTGCTTGGTAAATCTTCCTCCATCCCTTTATTTTGAGCCTCTGTGTGTCTTTGCACATGACATGGGTCTCCTGAATACAGCACACCGAGGGGTCTTGACCCTTTATCCCATTTGCCAGTCTGTGTCTTTTAATTGGGGCATTTAGCCCATTTACGTTTAAGGTTAATATTGTTATGTGTGAATTTAATCCTGTCATTATGATGCTAGCTAGTTATTTTGACCTTTAGGTGATGCAGTTTCTTCATAGTGTCAATGGTCTTCACAATTTGGTATGTTTTTGTGGTGGCTGGTTCATTTTTCCTTTCCATATTTAGTACTTCCTTCAGGAGGTCTTGTAAGGTAGACCTGGTGGTGACAAAATTTCTTAGCATTTACTTGTCTGTAAAGGATTTTATTTTTCCTTCACTTATGAACCTTAATTTGGCTGGATATGAAATTCTGGGTCAAAAATTGTTTGTTTTAAGAATGTTGAATATTGGCCCCTACTCTCTTCTGGCTTGTAGGGTTTCTGCAGAGAGATCTGCTGTTAGTCTGATGGGCTTCCCTTTGTGGGTAACCTGACCTTTCTCTCTGGCTGCCCTTAACATTTTTCCCTTCATTTCAGCTTTCTTGAATCAGATGATTATGTGTCTTGGGGTTGCTCTTCTCAAGGAGTGTCTTCATGGAGTTCTCTGTATTTCCTGAATATGAATGTTGGCCTGTCTTGCTAGGTTGGGAAGTTCTCCTGGATAATATCCTGAAGAGTGTTTTCCAACTTGGTTCCATTCTCCCCTTCACTTTCAGGTACACCAATCAAACATAGGTTTGGTCTTTTCACATAGTCCCATATTTCTTGGAGGCTTTGTTTGCTCCTTTTCATTCTTTTTTCTCTAATCTTGTCTTCACATTTTATTTCACTAAGTTGATCTTCAGTCTCTGATATCCTTTCTTCCACTTGATCAGTTTGGCTATTGATACTTGTGTATGCTTCATGAAGTTCTTGTTCTGTGTTTTTCAGCTCCAGCAGGTCATTTATGTTCTTCTCTAAACTGGTTATTCTAATTAGCAATTCCTCTAACCTTTTATCCAGGTTCTTAGCTTCCTTGCATTGGGTTAGAACATGCTCCTTTAGCTTGGAGGAGTTTGTTATTACCCATCTTCTCAAACCTACTTCTGTCAATTTGTCAAACTCATTCTCTGTCCAGTTTTGTTCCCTTGTTGGTAAGGAGTTGTGATCCTTTGGAGGAGAAGAGGTGTTCTGGTTTTTGGAATTTTCAGCCTTTTTATGCTGCCTTTTCCTTATCTTTGTGGATTTATCTACCCTTGGTCCTTGATGCTGGTGACCTTTGGACGGGGTTTTTGTGTGGACATCCTTTTTGTTGATCTTGATGCTGATGCTATTCCTTTCTGTTTGTTAGTTTTCCTTCTAACAGTCAGGCCTCTCTGCTGCAGGTCAGCTGCAGACCCTGTTTGCCTGGGTATCACCAACGGAGGCTTCAGAGCAGCAAAGATTGCTGCCTGTTCGTTCGTCTAGAAGCTTCATCCCAGAGGGGCATCTGCCAGAGGCCAGCTGGAACTCTCCTGTATGAGGTGTCTGTTGACCCATGCTGGGAGGTGTCTCCCAGTCAGGAGGCATAGTGGTCAGGGACCCAGTTGAGGTGACAGTCTGTTCCTTAGCAGAGCTTGAGTGCTGTACTGAGAGATCCGCTGCTCTCTTCAGAGCATGCAGGCAGGAATGTTTAAGTCTGCTGAAGCTGCACCTATAGCCACCCCTTCCTTTCCCCAGGTGCTCTGTCCCAGGGAGATGGTAGTTTTATTTATAAGCCCCTGACTGGGGCTGCCGCCTTTCTTTCACAAATGCCCTGCCCAGTGAGGAGGAATCTAGAGAGACAGTCTGGCTACAGCAGCTTTGCTGAGCTGCGGTGGGCTCTGCCCAGTTTGAACTTCCCTGTGGCTTTATTTACACTGTGAGGGGAAAACCACCTACTCAAGCCTCAGTAATGGAGGATGCCCCTTCCCCCACCAAGCTTGAGCATCCCAGGTCAACTTCAGACTGCTGTGCTGGCAGTGAGAATTTCAAGCCAGTGGATCTTAGCTTGCTGGACTCCATGGGGGTGGGATCCGCTGAGCTAGGCTATTTGGCTTCCTGGCTTCAGCCCCCTTTCCAGGGGAGTGAATGGTTCTGTCTTGCTGGCGTTTCAGGCACCACTGGATTATGAAAAAAAACTCCAGTGGCTAGCTTGGTGTCTGCCCAAACGGCTGCCCAATTTTGTGCTTGAAACCCAGGGCCCTGGTAATGTAGGCATCCAAGGGAATCTCGTAATCTGCGGGTTGTGAAGACTGTGGGAAAAGCATAGTATCTGGACTAGAGTGCACTGTTTCTCACAGCATGGTACCTCATGGCTTCCCTTGGCTAGGGGAGAGAGTTCCTTGACCCCTTGCACTTTCTGGGTGAGATGACGCCCTACCCTGGTTCTGCGCACCCTCCATAGGCTGTACCCACTGTCTAACCAGTCCCAATGAGATGAGCCGGGTACCTCAGTTGGAAATGCCAAAATCACCTGCCTTCTGTGTTGAGCTCACTGGGAGCTGCAGACTAGAGCTGTTCCTATTTGGCCATCTTGCTAGCCCACAGAAGTTTTAAAAAATACTTTTTAATTGTGGAAAGTAATATATTGAAAAGCATATAGGCCAGGTGTGGTGGCTCATGCTTGTAATCTCAGCAGTTTGGGAGGCTGAGGTGGGCAGATCACCTGAGGTCAGCAGTTCAAGACCAACCTGGCCAACATGGTGAAACCCACTCTCCAAAAAAAATAAAAGGAAAAGAAAAGCATATAAACATGATTTCTATTTTGGTGAATTATTAAAATGTGAATACATAGTTATTGCCATGCAGGTCAGGAAATAGAATATTGCCAGCAGCTTGGTGCCAATTATTCACACCTTCCCAATAGCACATCTTCCCTTCCTCTAAAGCAGGGGTCCCTAAGCCCTGGGCCACAGACTGGTACCAGTCCATGGCCTGTTAGGAACCAGGCTGCACAGCAGGGGGTGAGTTGTAGGCCAGTGAGCATTACTGTCTGAGCATCAGCAGCATTAGGTTCTCATAAGGGCATGAACCCTCTTGTGAACTGCCACATACATGGGATCTGGGTTGCTCGTTCCTTATGAGAATCTAACGCCTGATGATCTGAGGTGGAACGGTTTCTCAGCACAAAACCACATCCTTCCCCTCCCTACCCCAGTCCATGAAAAAGTTGTCTTTCACAAAACCTATCCTGGGTGCCAAAAAGTTTGGGGACCACTATTCTAAAGATAAGTTTCCTGCCTTTTTATGGTAATCACTAGAATTTAATTTTACGTGTTTTTGAACTTTATGTCAGTGGAATAATATTTTATGTATTTTTATGTTTTTTTTTTTTTTTTCCTCAACATTGTGATTGCCAGTTCATCTCTGTGCCTTTAGTGGTAGTTCCTACATTTTCATTGCTGCATTGTATTCCATTGTTGAAGTATACCACGTTTTATTCATTCTCGCCTTGGTTGGCATGTGGATTGTTTAAAATTTGTGTTTATTATGAATAACGCTGCTATGAACAATCTGCTAGTATATGTAAACACTTAATAATCTTGGAGTTTTCTTTAAGGGAAATTTTGTAACTTGTGGATTTTTAAATTTAATTTACTGGGAGAGGTGTGTTACAATTTCTCACTATGATTGGAATTGATTACTTCCTGTTATAGTTGTGTCAATTTTTGTTACATTTTGAGGGTTTATTTCTTAAAATTTTTGCACATTTTAAAAACTACTATTTTCAGGACATGTGAGAAAACTATTTCTCTGATACTGAAATAAGCATATCTTTGGTATAAAAATTATACCTCATGTGTGATGTTTAATAAAACTAATCAAGGACTGTGAGCTAATAGGCTAAACAATTATTTGCTCATCTATCTGTCCTCCTCCTTTAGAATTATTATGTAAATAATTTGCAGAGCTCAAAAAGTAATAGCATAGAGCCATAAATTTGATAAGGCACTTTAAAGAGAGCAATCAAACATATTACAAATATCAAATACAACAAATATTAACTGTGAATGCAGTAACCGTGGAAATAAATAGGGAAAAATATGCATTCTTCTTAGTCATTTTCTGAAGTAAAGCCTTTCTTTTAAAAAAAAATACAAAAAATTTATATATTTTAAAAGGCTATCATTAAGTTTAAATCTCTGTAAAAAAGAATTTTTTTTCAAGTCAATAAAGTTCAGAGTCATACATTTTCTAGAGAAACAATTATAGTCTTCATACTAAATATAAGAAGAAAAAATAGCTTTGAATTATGTTTGCCAATTCTTTTATTCAACAAACATTTAATGAATGTTGTGTGACACTGTTCTAGGTGCTGGGGACATAGAAGTAAGAAAGACACAATCATTAGCTCTAGAGAACTTAGCTTAAGGTAGCTGGATCTACCATTGGCAATCTTGAAGTTACCTCCCTTGCTCCTTAAGATGAAGCTCACCTTCAAACTCTGCCCATGCTTGGCATGTTGTTGCAAAACAAATAATGGTCTACCTAGTTTGCTACTGGTGGCACTGTGACACTGTTAATATTAACTGTACACTAATGAAATTAACTTTTACAAAAGATTCTATGAAAATTTAGAGAGCATAAAGTATTTAAAGATAAACAAATACTGTTTATCCAAATAGCATCAGCATTCTGCTTTCAAAAAAGCCAAGAAAACCAAGAAAAATTTCATTCTGAGTATATACAGAACTACTGGAAAGAGATCATCCTATACATGTGGTACATGTGTAAATATCATATTACAAGGAGATATGAATTAATTATTACATCATCATTATTAAATAAGCATGCCAAATCAGGTCATGTTTCAAAAAATCATAGCCTTTATGAAGTGATTCTCTTTACCTCTAATAATGTTTTTTGCTCTAGAGTCTATTTGATACTGTTTATTTGGTTCCTTTGATTTGGTTTGAATGGTCTTTTAAAAAATTCTTTTAACCTTTCTGTATGTTTTAGATGTGTGTTTTATAACAGCATATAGTTTTATTTTTTATTTTTATTTTTTGTCACCAGGCTGGAGTGCAGTGATGCGATCTCAGCTCACAACCTCCGCCTCCCAGGTTCAAGCGATTCTCCTGCCTCAGCCTCTCAAGTAGTTAGGATTACAGGCATGCGCCACCACACCCAGAAAATTTTTGTATTTTTAGGAGAGACGGAGTTTCACCATGTTGGCCAAGACGGTATTGATCTCTTGACCTCGTGATCCACCCGCCTCAGTCTGCCAAAGTGCTGGGATTACAGATATGTCAATTTAAAATCATATATTATTGTTATTATTATTATTTTGTGACCAAGAACTTGGAAGAGAGGGCCTCTCCTCTCTTTTCTAAAAGTGAGAAAGGCTAGCAGAACTTTTGGCAATTTCACAAGGTTGGAGAGACATACATTGGACTTCGGAAGGAGAAGGTTGTTGACCTTGCTACTTAAAAATGTAAAATTCTGGACATCAAGAAGCACCATAAATTAGAAAATCACTATTTTTCAACCCATAATGGTTTTAAAGTGATCGTCAATGGATCGTAAAACCATTAGAGAAGAGATTGATGGTAAACTGTATAATGGATTGATTATGCTGACAGTGCCTGAATTCATTGATCAGTTTCAACATTGTGAAATGTGAGAGAACCAAACATTACATGCCTTTTGATTTGATTAAAAGTACACAAACAACACCACGAATGAAGTATTCTTGTTAAAGAATTGAACCAGGATCAAGCCTCTAGATCTATTAGTTTGCAAGAAATACAGGGGATAGCCAAACATGTAAAACACTGCTATGGAGATACAATCAGTCAAATGCAGAAGTATGAGAGAGTCTTAGACTCTTAACTCTTAGAAACAATAAGCCAAATGCCTTGGTTTCTCCAGAGGATAAATGATATGAAAGAGTTTAAAATATATAAAAGAAGGATAATCAGTACAGATTTAAGGAAGAAATATTAATATTGACCATATGTAGTTTGTGACTCTTAATGTGACAAACAAATGATATGAACAAATAGAGAAATTTTAAAGAAATTTGAACGTAGTTGGGCTGCTAGTTGACATTGTTTTATTCTGTGTGAAAGAGATATTGTTGTCTCTTCTTTTTTAAAGGTCTTATAGAAAAGAGATACAAGTCAAAGTCTTCTGGATAACATGATATGCTTTAAAATGGGAAAAATGGATAATTGTGTGAACTGGTTATGAGTACATAGGGCTTACTTTGGCTGTTCTATGTATTTTGTTGTATGTTTTAAAATATTAATTAAATAGTTACCAAAGAAAGATAAATCATCAACAAAACTTTACTTGTACTACATAGCCTACCCTCCCTATTTGGTGAAAGTCAGCTGTTTTTGAGTGGTGTGAGACAAAAAGGCATACACTTTATCTGTATAGCATATTTCCTGTTAGTTTTATCGGCTAGCCCTCTGTAACTCCCCACTTTCTAGGGGTACATACCTTGATCCGTTGTCTCAACAAGACCATACTATAAGAAAGAAAGGCATTTCTTTAGAGCAGTAGTGGGGAGTATATATATGAAAAGAACAGGAAAGGGTGCTAGGTAGGCAGAACCCACAGATATCCACTACCTTTCACTTAGTGGCTTCTCAGGACATTCAAACCTACTGATTTCCACACACTAAATTTTAAAAATACTTCCAACTAACGTAATTTAGCTCTCTCTTCCTTTAAAAAGGTAGATAATCCAAAGTAATACCCAGTTCAAGCCCAGGAGTTCCAGGTGTTGTCAGTTCCTCTTCCCAGCTCTGTTATGTCCTGTAAATTATATACAAAATAGAAAATGTGTTCATTAGTCATATACTCTATATATGCAGTAGGAGGAGTGAGAAAAATGAAAGAGAAGGAATTTTTTAAAATTGTATGACATAGTAAGGAAATCCAGATAACACCTAAAAACCTCACTTTTGCATTTTGACCAAGTGGGCATAATGTGCCCATGATGATAGAGTACTGCTAGGCACACCCAGCTTTGTGGCTTGGAAGATCAGCATAGTCACTGAGGCCTGCCATAGGCTCTTTCCGGAAATCATATCTTTCACTCATGCTTTAAACAGCATTGGGTCCTATAGTTGAGTGGCAGAGTGCTGCAGCAGGAACAGCTGTGCTGTGGCACTTGCTGTCAGCCCTAGCCAGTTTTTATTGCCAGGCTGATGGGTAGAAGCAGATAAATGGTCTAAAACTCATGCAGTACATGCTACCTTCACAGTCTTAGAGAGATCAACCAAGTATTTGCTTCTTAGCAGGTTCGAAGTACAGCAGTTATCATTCACTTTAATTTCTGTTATTAATTTTGAGTAAGTAACTAGTCTATATGGCATTAAATTGAAAAGATACAAAAAGGTGTACAGGGAAAATCAGCCACATAGATCTCTTCACTGGAGGCAACTACTAGTACTAGTTGCTTGTGTATCATTTTAAAGGGCATTATCCTGACTTGGCACAGACCATGGGATCAGAAGAAACTTTCTGAAGTGGTAGGCCCTGTATGTTCCTGGTATTTACGTTCTACTAGCTGGAATATATGCAAGACACATATATCTTTCTACTTTCCAGGTTCTGTGAGCATGGTAATCTTCAGTAGACCAGTGTAGATATGATGTGTCCAGTGAAATCTGCATGTCTTGAGTTGAGATCTCTGAGGCAGGTGAAAGTGAACTGCTTTCTCATGTCCTCAGTTTATCCCAACAGAGAAATGCATTCACCAGCTTCATAACTGCATTCTAGGTGTCAAAGTTCATATTAATTTCCTCCAGTGAAGACTCACTTTCTGAAAATGCAGCTTGAGTCGGAATTATCATTTGATTATGCTTTTGGTAGAGTAGTGTCACTGATGCTTTGACACCTCAGTAGGGCAGGTAGGATTCTCTGCACATCACCAGATGTGAAGGAATGGGTTTTAAAAAAATTTTAGTTCATTTTGGGGGGTGGGGCAATGGGTAGATTCCAGTGACTTTTACTTGGCTGTTTTACTAGACAGGCATGAGTCAGGGGCCTTGATTGCTGGAGATACCTCATTGATCTGTATTACCCTCTTCTTCCATGGACTTCTGATTTCCAAATTCCTAAAATGAACAGAAGTTTTACTGCCATTTTCCCTGTGTTGACTTAATAATCAGTTCTAAATTCTCCTGTTTTCTCAAAAGGTCTGTTGCCTATGATCCATTATCTAGTACCTATGACTCTCTCAGTTTGTATTCTTTGATGGAAAACCACAGAAACCAACAGTGGTTAATTTAAGGGACAGTTTTTTTTTAAAAAAAAAAAAAAAACAATTTATGGGAAGATTCCAAGGTAGCTGTGTTTGTCCATTTGCATTGCTGTAAAAGAGTACCTAAGACTGGATAGTTTATAAAGAAAGAAGGTTTATTTTTGGCTCACGGTTCTGTAGACTGTACAAGCATGGAACTGGCATCTGCTTTGCTTCTAGTGAAGTCTTGGGGAGCTTACAATCATGACAGACGAAGAGGAAGTTGGCACATCACATGGTGAGAGGGAGCAAGAGAGAGTGAGGGAAAGGGTCTTGCTCTTTTAAATAGTTTTTTAAACAACCAAATCTTCCATGAATTATAGAGTGAGAATTTATTAGCTCAAGAACAGCAGAAAGACCTTCATGAGGGATCCACCCTCATGATCCAAACATTTCTCACTAGGCCTACCTTCAGCATTGGAGGTCACAGTGCAGCGTGAGATTTGGAAGGGACAGAACATCCAAACCCTATCAGTAGCTGACAGAATCAGATACAGCTATAAAACCATACTTTAGAAGAACACCCAGTTTCCAGTTCCACATGTAGGATACTCCATCCTAACAGTAAGTAAAAAGCTGAAGAAGGAGAGAGATCCAAGATGGCCACGTAGCAGCAGCTCAAGATTGTAGCTCCCAGCGAAAGCGCAGAGAGCAAGTGGATGTGCAATTGCAGACGAATTTTTGATGCCCACAGACTGGGAGATTTCCGGCGAAGGAGCCACACAGGTCGCCAGTGCGACTCTTTTGGCCGGCGCGGCGCTTCTTGGTGCGGATTGTACGAGACTGGATGCCCTTTTAGTCGGGCTCCGCTGGTCCAATCCCCACAAGGAGAACAGCAATTGGAAGTGCTGAGGACCGAGAACAAGCACAGCTGAACCCGGGAAGGCCCAGCTCTGCGGGGAAGGGGCGCCCCCCGAAGGAAAACTAAAAAACAGAAAAAACTTCATCACCAACAAGCCGGACGTCCACTCAGAGACCCAATCTGAAAGTCGGCAATTACAAAGACGACAGGTGGATAAATCCACAAAGATGGGAAGAAACCAGTGCAAAAAGGCTGAGAACACCCGAAATCAGAATGCCTCTCCTCCTACAGGGGATCACAGCTCCTCATCAGCAAGAGAACAAGGC